>JANBXA010000600.1:61065000-61235000 GCA_030556225.1 Cricetiscus sungorus | reverse complement strand
GGACTCCATCACTGCAATGCCCTCTGGAATCTCTTTCCCACATCTTCTCACTAAGTTAACAAGCCAGAACCTGGTGCCAGGGAAACTCCCAGGAATCCATCCACAAGGATGACCCCAACTAAGACTCCTAGCAATAGTGGAGAGGGTTTCTGAACTGGCCGACTCCTGTGATCAGATCATCACAGGATGATGACACTGTGATCAGTGTCATCAGAGAGCCTTCATCCAGTAACTGATGGAAGCAGATGTAGAGACCCACTGCCAAGCACTGGGATGAGCTCTTGGAGTCCTGCTGAAGAGAGAGAGAGGGGTTACAAGAGTGGGGGGGGGTTGAAGATCATGACAGGAGTCAGAGAACCTACAGAGACAGCTGGCCTGAGCTCTCAGGAGCTCATGAACTCTGCACAGGCAGCTAGGAAGCCAGCATGGGTAGGCCCTCTGCGTATGTGACAGTCATGTAGCTCCTAGCATCAGGACCTGTCCCTGGCATTTAAACTGCCTTTTTGGAATCTATTCCCCATTCTGCGTTGCCTGGCCCAGCTTGATGCAGGGGGAGGCGCTTGGTCCCCAGTCAACTTGATGTGCCATGCTTTGAGGACAACCATAGGTGACTTGCACCTTTTTGAACAGAGAGACAGGAGTAGATGGAAGGGAATGGGAATGGGAAGAAAAGAGGGAGGAGAAAATGTGGTTGGGATGTAAAATAAATGAAAACATAATTAAATTAAGCCAGAAAATTCCAGTTACTTCCATATTGGAAATGCACTCTAATAAAGGGGACACTTGAGTCTTAAAGGCAATCCATTTGAACTCAGAATTAACACTACTCTCCATGACTGACTGGACTTCCAACTCAGGACACTTCAAGTTTCTTCAAAACTGCTCCAGACCACTGAGAGGGGACTGGCCAGCACTGCTAGTGAAATAGGATACATACAGGAAAGGGTTAGATTGTTACACTGTATTATTTTATGAGTTTTTTCATATTCTAAGTAGGTATACAGTGGGTTTGTTACAGAACAGTGTGTGTGTGTGTGTGTGTGTGTGTGTGTGTGTGTGTGTGTGTTGTGTGTGTGTTTATATTTAAAAGTCAAAAAAGTATTGAAAACAGGGCTGTTGGAAACCAGCAGTCTGCTGACCCCTCCCCCGACGATGGACGGGACACGCATGACCATGTCATCGCTATATCACTCATTACAGGGCTGCATAGGGGACTCAGTTTCCATTTTAAAGCAAGCATGCCCCCTCTTTCTCTCTCTTTTGCTTTCTCTTTTGCTCTCTCTCTCTCTCCCTCTCTCCCTCCCTCCCTCCCTCCCTCCCTCCCTCCCTCCCCCTCTCTCTCTCTCTCTCTCTCTCTCTCTCTCTCTCTCTCTCTCTTGCTTTCGGTTGGCCACCAGCTACCCCCTCTTTTTTCTCTCCCCCACTTCCTCTCTCCTCTTCTATCCCCAGTGCCTCTATGTCTCTTCCCTTCCCCCTCACTCCCCTCTTTAAATAAACTCCTCATTCAAGCTCTATCTGCCTAGAGTGTTATTCCCTCCACCTTGATACCTCAGTCACCCTCACTTGCTATGAAACCTGCCATGCTCTCCCACAAGGTCCCTTACCTTGGGACCCCACTCACTTGGAACCCTTACCCGGAACCACTCACCCCCACTTCTTCTCCAGTTTTTACTCTTATAATTGTAACTAAAAGACAGCAAGGGCCTCGTAAAGTATGAGAACCAAAGTTCAGATCCCCAGAATCCACAGTAAAAGTCATATGGAGGGACAGCCTACTTACAATGCCAGCATGTAGGCAGTACAGAAAAGGGATCCCTGAAGTAAGCTGGCTAGCCAGACAAGCTGAAAGCTCCAGGCTCAGAGACAAACCAGATCCTATATGAATATCTCAGAAGAAAAGTGATCAAGGAAGATACCTGATGTCACCCTCAGGCCTAGACACACACACACACACACACACACACACACACACACACACACATACACACACACTCCTACACACATGAGAACATGTACACATCACATATATACACATATATGCATATACATCTATAGTATATATGCATATACATACATGCATGCATACACAGCACATTTGTGAGCACGCACATGTGCGTGCACACACACACACACATACACACACACATCCAAGTTAAGTATTAGAAGCAATTTCTTGCAATGTTAGGTAGTTAGGCACTTAATTAAGTGCTGGGCTCCTAGGCAGCATCTTAGTACATATGGGGGTGATGGTATGGTCTCAAAAAACCAGATCGCCTGGATCCAACTCCAAATACTGGGACTTTGAGGTCTTGGTGTCTTGGTTTGGTTCCCATATGCACAAGGTGAAAGCAGTAATGGTATTAGAGACTGGCAGAGGAGCTGATGGGGTGACACATGGAAAAGCTACAGAGTGGTTCCAGCAGACTCACTAGAGGGGGGAAAAAAAGATTGGAATGTAAAGCAGACTATACAGTGTGCAATTCCAGCAGCCACTCTGCACTGCTTCTGGCTGCTTCACTTGTCCCCACTGGCTGCCAGTGCCTCTTGAAGAAGGTCTGTAGACCCCCCCTGTCTAGTAAGGACGTATTTATACGTTTTAAAAAAGCCACTCACAAAGGTTCCCATTGCCTGTTTTCATGAGAAAGCCAAAATGCCCTATGTCTTCTTTCAGAACAAAAGCAGGGCACATTGGCATGGGTAGTAGCTGTGCCCAACTCACCTGGCCGACAGGCTTGTGGAAGTGCCCTAGCCCAGCCATCATCAATGCATTCCCCACCCTGTGCTAAAACAAGGCAGAGGTCCTCTCTGTTCCGAGTCTCACACAAGCATGTCTGTCATGTAACAAGAAAGAAATGCTGGTGTCTTTTTGCACACCAGCCAGTCCCTGTCCTGATGGCATGTCACCTTTCTCTTCCCTCTCTCATTCCCTTGAGAAGATATGCATGGAATCAGGGTGCTTTGTCTTGCCAGAGGACCATAGGAGAATTAAAATTTTTACTAAAGTATAAAGGAAAGAGACTTGGCCTCGGGTGCTGGCAGGTCTTCCAAAGTTCTCCTCAGCATGCCAGGGCCATGCAGCCTTCTACACTGAGTCCTATTTGCCAACTATGGGGTCATAGGTCAAACCCTACACAGTCCTGTCGATAGTTCCTCTATAAATATAGAGAATTGGAGGCAGGAAAGAAGGGTGAACAGAATCCCCATCATCAGGAAAGAGAACAGGACCAACAGCATAGTGCTCAACAGAGAGGTTAGTACACAGCAGTGTGGACAGGTTTGCTGTTCGTGGGGAAAGGCAGAGAGTTAATAGTAGAGGACCAACGTGGGTACAACTGCACCACAGTCTGTCTCCACAATAACAAGTCAGGAATGACTGGCCACCCCACCAAGGCATTGTGCACGACATTGAGTCAAACTCCACTCCACATGCTTAAGGCTTGGACTGATCCCAAAGCTTACAGAAGGCAGGGAGAAATGGGCGTGGCGGGCAAGGATGAGAAGATGCTGAGGTACCAGCAGACAGCTCTGACTACAACAGAAGCTGTGAGTGAGTGAGTAAGTGAGTGAGTGGGTGGGTGGGTGGGTGGGTGGGTGAGTGAGTGGGTGGGTGGGTGGGTGAGTGGGTGAGTGGGTGAGTGAGTGAGTGGGTGGGTGGGTGAGTGAGTGAGTGGGCGAGCGAGCGAGCGAACCCTGAAAAAGGGTGGGGAGATGTTTTCATACTCTTGAGCACCTGCAGTTTCACAGTGCCAAACCCTCTCACAGCAGGTGACCTCAGCTGGGCTCTGCAGTAGGAGACCTCTCATTTTAACTATCCGCATCACCCTTGCTCCTGAGCCAATGGTTTTCTAAAAGAGTAAAGCAGTTGACTTGCTTAGATGCCCCCACACTCGGCCTTGGACACAGGCTCTCACTCTGTAGACCAGGCTGACCTGGAACTCCTTAGGTATCTCAAGCTGGCAACACTCCTTTCTCTTCTTCCCAAGAACTAGAATTACACACATGTGAGTCATAATGCCCAGCTTGTTTCTTTTAATGAAGTTGGTTGTGTCACATCTTTTTCTATGATTAAAATAAGGCCTGAGAATATTTAATCAGGTTGAGAAAATAACAGCATTCTACAAAACTAGGGCTAGCTTGAGGGGTCTAAAAAATATGACCAAATGCATATTATTACAATTTACAACACTTAAAAACAAATTCTGTAGATCACAGCAACAGTATCAGCTCTTCTATGGAATTGTAGTCAAAGACAGGAGTTAGTATTTGGACTGGCCTGCCTTTGGAGTTCTGACAGGATAGGCTGCCACTATGAGCACCACCTGTGCACATTCACTATGTTCCCGTTTAAAAGGGCCCTGCCCACCTCCCATCTCCCTGCCCCACCCCCAGCCCCCACCCCCCCACCCCCCCCACCCCCGCCTCTCCTCTGCTGCTCCTATGCCTGGAAGCTGGTCTCCCACCCTGCTCCCTTTATACCTTTATACCATCCTTTTCCCCTAGTTTTTTGTTTTTGTTTTTGTTTTTGTTTTTTTTTTTTTAACCTCCCTGGAACTTTGTCCCTTGGTGTCTTTCTCTTTAGAGCTGCTTTTTAAAAATTGCAACAATGTGTCCAAAGGGAGCTACAGAGAACTACAGCTCACAATTCACATGCAAATTTTACCTGTCTCCCAAGAGCATACAGGTACCAAACTGTGAGGACCACATAGGGAGAAGTCTTATCTCTGTCAGTATACCCTCTAGGAGTGAAAGAAAACCCTTTCCATCCCATCCTGAAACAGCAAAGTATTCAGAAGCAAGAAAGCCTGGTAAAAAACAAAGAACACACCCTAGCTTACAAAGTAGATGACTAACAATGTGTCCCTGTATGCACAATGGCCTGAGAAAGGCAATGAGGAAGATGCCTCCAATGGTTCTGCAGAAGATGCCTCCAATGGGTGTGCAGAATCTTAGGGCAAGGATTTCTCTGCCCTTTATTCTTACTATCTACTTCTTCTGTGTTCATTTCCCCTGATGACTACAAACAATAAAAGGAGGAGGAGCTACTTGTTCAAAACAAAAATTAACATATGAAATATTTTTTCAGTTGCTTTTGAAACAGCATATGTCTTTAAAACATGGTATTTAATTTAAAAACAAATCCAGGAGCCAGACTTGGTGCACTTCTTTAACCCTGGCACTTTGGAGGCAGAGGCAGTGGGATCTCTGAGTTCACGGCCAGCCTGGTCTACCAGATGAATACCAGTTCAGCCAGGACTACATGGAAAACCCCAGTCTTGAAGAACCAAAAACTAAACAAGCAAACAAACCCAGTATTGTGCAAAAGAAGGCTTTGAGAATCTCCCAACCACAGCACTGTACGCCACATATCATTTGCTGTATGGGAATGCCCCAGCTACTTCTGTCATTCCTGCTGTGACTCCTGGGAAATTTCATGCAGGAAGCATGCCTAGATCACACTACTCCCTATCAAAACATTCCAGACAAATGAGACTAAATAACAGGAGTAAATGACAACGTGAGTTCACACAGAGGCAATCTGTCTATACAGTCATTGTCACAACCTCCTTTCTATGCAGTGATTACCCAGATAAGGAGAGCATCAGCTGCAAAGCCATACGAAAAGCCTTCTCACAAGGAGCTGTGAGAGTCATTTTCCAGGAGGAAATATGACAGAGCAAATTCTAAAACTGTATTGTGGAAAATTGTAACCCAGATAAAGAGTAGGCTCAGGGTTGGGGAGATAGCTTCTAGGATCAGAGCACTTTCTGTGCAAACACAAATAAACAAATTTGAATCTCCAGCACCCACCCACACCACCACCACCACCATCCCCCAAAAGATAAATAGAAAGAAAAGAAAAAGGCGGGGCATGGCTAGGCACATCTATAACCCAGCATTGTGGGTAGCAGAAAGGGGAGAATAAGCGGGGCTAGCTTGTGCCAGCCTGGCTCCAGGTTCAGGTGGGGTCTAAGGTGGAAAGTTATCCAGCAGGACATGCCCAACAATCTCCAGCTTCCACCCCTGAGCAATGAGTACAACAGCACATACATATACAAACTAATAGGCTTTCCTGCTTGGTACAGATCAGGGTGACCTTTTCACTCACACTCTTATTACCTCTGGAAAGAATGCAGGGGGGGGTGCTGGGGTAGAGGGGGAGGCAGGTTCTGTTTATTAGCATGCTGCCCTCAGCATGACTGACACACTGAGGGTCCCGCCTTTTAAACAGTCAGCCTCCAGAACTGACTCCCATTTGTCATGTGTTAATAAACCTATGGTACTGTTCTCAGGAGAAGTTGCACTGGAGGCAGTGAAACCAAAACAAAAGGACCCACAGACAACCAAAGGTCGCAACAGGCAGACACCATTCTTACATCTAATTGGTGTTCCAGAAAAATGTGTTTCTCCGGTATTTCTGGCATTGCTCCAAGTTCATCCAGAGAACTCACTGCAGCAAATGCTAACTGTACCTGGGTGTCTAAGAACTTTCTGGGAGAATAAGATGTGATGAGGGAACGCTCAGCAGGATAGGCCTAGTGATCCCAGGATCACTAGGAATGGTACCTGGGAATGCAGCCAGTGCTGTCTCGGGGAGGGGAGAGGGGGTGTTTACCTTGGACAGCTCCTAGTCACCTTTGACAGAGCCAAGGCCAGAAATCTTGGACAATGACAGTATGCCCTTAAAGTCAGTCAACTGGCTTCTTGATGAACTAACTTCATCTTCACAAATGCTTTAGAATGCCAACAGGATAGCTGGCAATGGCATCCATTGTTCCAAGTTCCAACAGAAACAGGGCTCACCGATTCTCCAGCTAGGGTCACAAAACCTCTTTAACTGAGAACCCTCCAGGCTGGAGGCTGGCAATGGCCCCTATGTTTGTTGAAGTCTGCCTAGCAACTACTGGCAAATTCTAAAAGCATGTTTGGTCATCCTGGAAAAAATAAGCACCTGCCAATGGGACAGTAAGTTTCGAAGAGTGTTCTTGTTCCTCCTGGAGAAGAAAGCTAACACCCCTCTTGTAGACTGAGGCGCAGCAGCTGCCAACGAAGAGCATGGGGTAGACGGCAGGGTTTAGGGGTAGCAGAGAGAGGGGAATGAACTCTCTGTCCAGACACAGAGCGAAGTCTTTAGAATATGAACCTCATGGTTCTGGGAGAATCCCCACTACTAAAATCTGACATTTATTTCACTGAATATAATAATCTCCAGATCTGTGTATTTCCTTATGGCACATGTTTCCTCTCCTTTCCGTTTGAATACATATATGTATGATGTGAAGGTGGAAAGGGCTTTATGAGAGGGAAGATGAAATCTAAAGCGAGAGGGACAGAAAACAAGAGAAAGTGAATGAACTCTGTATATCACAAAACCACAGGGGACAACTATTCAAAGGGAAGAGGGGCAGTGGGGCAGCAAAGAGCAGTGGGGGGGGCAGTTATAGTGACATACGTATGTATATACATGCATGTGTATGTGAACACGTCACATGAAACCCTTACCTTCATAATTCACTCAAAAAGTCAATTTAAAAACACAAAAGACATACAAATTACTTTGCGTGGGCTGGAGAGATGGCTCAACAGTTAAAAGTGGGATCTTACAGAAGACCTTAAGTTTGGTTCCCAGCCTCCAGGTCAGATGGCTCACAACTGCCTGTAATTCCAGCTCAAATGGGTCTGACACCCTCTTCTGGCCTCTGCAGAAAGGCACACGTGCATGTGTGCACACACACACATACAGATGATTTAAAAATGAAATAAATCTTTAAAAATAACTTTACTTCAGGCTGAAAGCATATACACAACCTTATTATTGCTTTGAACACATTCAGTGTGTGTGTGTGTGTGTGTGTGTGTGTGTGTGTGTGTGTGTGTGTGTGTGGTTTTTGTTTGTTTTTTTTTTTAGTTTGTTTTTGTTTTTGTTTTTGTTTTTTGAGACAGGTTTCTCTGTGTAACAGCCCTGGCTGTTCTGGAACTTACTTTGTACACCAGGCTGGCCTTGAACTCACAGAGATCCACCCTGCCTCTGCCTCCAGAGTGCTGGGATTAAAGGTGTATGCCACAACTGCCTGGCTTCAGTGTGGTTTTTATATGCTCAGTGTGGTTCAGAGGTAGAAGTCAGTATTCTGCACAATTGCTTTTAACTTATATGTCTAATCTGGGAGGACACAGGAGAAGTGTTATCAGGTTTCAAATGTCTTTATGTGGAGGATGACTTCATTTTCTTCTTAGAAGACTGACCTTCTTTACAACATTAACCAAGTTCAACTCAATTATATTTTCAAAGACTGAGAACATTTAAAAGTCAATGAAAGCAAATACTGTCCTTATCTAGTTATTTCAATCATGCTCAGGTGGCCCTGGATGGACAACCTCCCCAGAGTCTTGAAAGGCACCAGCTGTGGAATGCCACAAACATAGTTTGCCTGGAACACATATGTTTCTAACAAAAACCAGAGGCTCCCAGGCATGGGAGTAGGTGGGTCTGTGCACTGCATTCTGTCCAAGCAATGAGAGGAAGGGTGGACGTGGTCAGGATTTGATTCCAAGAGCTAAACTAACTCCTTTATACAATTACTTTTGCTCTCAGGCAGTAGCCAGTGCCAGGCACACAGGTCCTAGAGACGGTGTGGTCCTGAATGGGTCCTGAATGAGAAGTCCTGTGAGCATTTTTTTTCTTTTAAAATAAGCACAGTTTCAGAGCTTGTGCAAGGATTAAGGACTCTCTGTGGCTAGGGGCTTGGTATGATGTCTGATCCATAGTAGGGACCTGGGAAAGAATCTAAGCATGTACTGTGTTAACAGTACCAGAACTATTAGTAATAATAAAATCACTAACAGAGGCCAGATAAGAACCTTGCATGACTCATCTTTGAGAAGTAGCATCCATGTAAGCTGTCACTTGGTTATATAAGGCTTGTTCCAGATACACTCCTTTCTAGCTTTTGTAGAATTATTTTCAGTTATACTGTCACACAATAAGAAATAAGTATATTATTACATCCTACACTTAGATAAAATAAGAGTCATGGGGTGGAGAGTATAGATTGGCTGGCACAGTGCTTGGGTACAATGCATAAAGTTCTGGGTTTCATAAGTAGCACTGTGTAAACTGGCTATGAAGACACGGTATCTCAAACCCCAGCCTTTAAAAGGTAGAAGCAAGAAAATCTGAACTTCAAGGTCATCTTTGGGTACATAGGAAGTTGGAGGCTAGTTTAAGTTACATAAGACCCTGTCTTCAAAATACAATTAAATGAAAAAGAAAAGAGTCTATGGGATCCAAGCCTAGATTGGTAGGCCAGCTGCTGTGGAGAGCCTCTACTATAGGAACCCAGGTTTCCTTGAAGACAATTACAGCAGCCTATCCAACTTGTGCCACAGTCAAGCCTCTGGTCTTGCAGAGCCATGGTCCATTTTCCACTTTCTGAACTTGGGGGTCTTATAGGTTTCCTCTTCAGCTCTGGCCACAGGGAAAGCTTTGGTTCTCTGTGTGAACTTTCTGTCCCTCACCTCGAGGTATTTCAGCTGTCCCTTTCTCTTGCACTTATTTTTTTTTTATATTGTTCTCCAGATGTTGATTGCTAAACTATTTTGAATACCTTTCTGGAAGAAGGGATATAATTATGTATTACAAAACTCCATTCCTGTCATTCAGAATTCACTCTATGAACACCAGAATCACACAGTTCAACTTAGCCTAGCCCAGCTCAGATGGAAATGTAATTGAAGGTGCCTCTGAATATCTGGTGGTAATAGTAGAGGGAACCTGCTTCAGGAAGTATCTATACAGTTTAGCAACATGAGACACAAAGGGAAAAGATAAGAATGAGTACTACAATCAGGAGAGCTCCAAAATGATTACACAATCATTGCACATGGCCAAAGTCTCTAGGATGCAATCAGCTGCCATGTGATCAAGAGTATCATCCCTCCCTTCAGTGTTCATGTCCAAACTCATCTGTGAAATGTCACAAAACCTTCAAAGGCCCGACCAACAACAGGGACTGCAATCCCCCAATTTACAGTGGGAAGTTCAGCTTACCTTTAATGATTAAACTTAAAAGGGAAAAAAAAGTACAAAGCTTTACTCACTGGCATCTAGGAAGGGACAACTGGTCAACCCAGCTATCAGTAAATGCCACTTGTAGGCATGAAGGTGTAAGAAAGACAAGGAGGAATGGTCCATGTTTCTAGAGCACATGGGGCTTGGGTGAGCTCCATAATGGAGGACTTGCACAGTCAGGCACAGTGGGCTGAGTGCAGTGACTTCTCTGAATCAATGATGGAAAGAGTCTGAACGCAGTGTCTGCCGATGTCCTTAAGTCACCAGGAACTTGTTACAGGAAAAGTTCCACAACATTCCAGGAAGAAAGCCAGCCCCGAAATCATCTCTGTGACCTCCTCCTCTCCCTGACCAGCGTCATTGTTTTATGTCCTAGAACACAGCACACATGGACTGAATAAACACTGCAGGGAAGATGAGCCGGGCGCTACACAATGCAGAATTCAGCTCTTGTCCCTGGAAGCCTCCATACCTCAGGGCTAAGAAGCTTCCAATTATCTTAAAGCCCAGAACCCAGCTCACCACTCTCAGAACTCGCTAGCTGCCTTTCTAGGCAGATAAGGTACCACAGGGTAATTAACAATACTGAGCACCAGCTTTAGCTTTAGAGTAATTGGGATTTCTTCAATGTGTGATGCCAGCTCATCAGAGCCCTGGCTATCTCAGTGTTAGCACAAATTTGCAACACCCCTACAGTTTCACAGTTGGCCTTTTCTGATAAATCTAGAGCTAGCTCAATTTTAAGACTGTCCCTGTAAACATATGGCTGTCTAAATGTCAAAGTAGATGAGGGTGGTTTGCTTGTTTACAGAAAAAAAAAACCCTATGGTGATATATTGTTTATGATCTAACAAATAAAGCTTGGCTGAAGATTAGAGCACAAAGCTAGCAATAGTCATAGAGGCTAGGTGGTGGTGGTACACACCATTAATCCCAGCACTCAGGAGACAGAGGCAGGCAGACTTCTGTTAGTTCAAGGCCACCCTGAGCTACATAAAAGAGAAATAAAGCCTAAAAGAGAAATAGAGCTCACACAAACGTAATCTCAGCACTTGGGATCCTACACCTTTAATCCCAGCACTAGAGAGGAATATAAGGCAGGAGGAGACAGGAGCTCAATGAGTCTGAGGAATAGTGCTGTCAGGAGCAGTCTGATGACAAGATTACACCTTCAGTCTGAGCACTGGTAGAGGTGAGAACTACCTTATGGCTGGCTGATGGAAGATGTCATTCTATAAATATGTTTCCCTCATTGGTTAATGAATAAAGCCCAGTTGGCCAATAGGAAAGCAAAATAGGTGGGGTTAGGAGACAAGGAGGGTTCTGGGAGATGTAGTAAAGAGGAGTCAAGGTGTAGCGCATGAGAGAAGAGGTCCAGACCCTCTTTCTCCATAAGATAAGACCACATGGAAACATTTAGTTTGATAGAAATGGATAAATATTTAAGACAGAGATAGCCAATAAGAAACACTAATAAATGGCCAACATTTCATAATTAATACACTGTCTCTGCATGTTATTTGGGGCTGATGTGGCTCTGGGACCAGACTGGCAAAAAACTGCTTGTCTCTGGTCTTCAGCTTTATCCCCAATATCTGTCTCTGGGTTTTTATTATTAATACCAACTAGAATTTTTGCTACAGAACTTAAGTGGAAGGCTTGGGTGAAGGCACTTCATGCTCTTAAATTGTCTACTTAAAGCTGATTAAAATGATGGCTTTTTTTCTGTGAATGCTTTGCTACAATTTTATGATCAAGTCCCTTGAAGGAGCTTTCCTCTTGGAAACACAAGGCTGAACACATATTCAGCCCCTTCTTCTTTAGAAAAAGTAGCTATGATTTCCTGAAAGTCCAATGGCAGTTCCACGGGTCTCTACAACCTCAAGACACAAGTGATTAGTCTCTGTACTGGTGAGTCAGTCCTCAAGTAGCCAGAGGCAGGAGGCATGCAGGCTCCACCCAGTCCTCCTCTCAGCATCCTGAAACAAACTCCACAACATGAAAGAAAAGAGTCCACAGAGGGTAGGTGCCGAGTCCTCCCCTGACCCTATAAAGGAAAACATCTGCATCAACCCCTAAAAAAAAAAAATTCCAGCAAGAAAAGGGGGCAGCAGATCCCCAGACCTAGTACTGGCCTAAGACAAACAGAGCCCATCCAACAAACAGAAGATGAATAGCAGCCATCAGCCAACAGCTTCATCAGATCATTTCCTGGAGATCGAACTGTTTGGGTTGGAATAAATCCCTCCCCATCTCTGGATACTCTATAAAAAGAAATTATCCATAGACGGCCTTGACATGCCAGGTGATAACGAAACACCAAATGAGATGTCTTGTTCTTCCCTCCAAGGCTCAGATCTGAGAAATGCATTATTATTCAGAGTAACTGTAGAATTCCAAGTAAGAAAGACAAGAGAAAATGCAATTATATTCTTAATGGGCAGGACTTCTTAAATGTTTTGGTCTAAGTTAAAAGGCAAAAACCCCTTTCTGAAACTGAAATAAATACCTTAAACTTTCCATCTATTCAAAGTAAAGAACACTTACATATCCCTCCAATTGACTTTTTTTAAACTAACTGAAGAGCCTCTCTCCATTTGATGTGGTCATCCATCTAATAACCCCACACCTACTTCTCTCCTAACTGTGCTAATGTAGAATAGAACGTTTGTATAGTCTTTCGGATTTTGTTTACATCTTATAGTCAAATTTCCATTTATCGCATGATGTTAGCATCATGAGATTCTTTACATTTGCATTCTCAAGGTCCAACCCAGGACTGACATGTACTAAGAGGCTCAAAAAAAATTGTCTCTGTGTTGTATGTACATGTGTGTGTGTGTGATGTTATGTACTATAGTACATGTACAGGTGTACAGGAACATTCCCCCACAGTGCATGTGTGAGGGTCAGAGTTCTACACCCAGTGTCTTCCTCAGTTGTCCTCCACATTATTTTTGAGACAGAGTCTCTCACTGAGTCTGGAACCCACAAACTGACTACACTGAGTGCCTAATTATTTCCAGGGTTCCACCTCTCTCTGCCCCTCCCCACTTCAGTGCTTGTAACATCTTGTTTTTACATGGATGGTGGAGACCCAAACTCAGGGCCCCATGTTTGGTTGGTTATAGCTATTTTACCTATTAAGCTGTCTCCTCTATCTCAAAGAGTTTATATAATTTCCTTCACTCATTCACCAAGCTCATACGGAGTGCCTTTTTATTCCATGGCAATAATAAGCAAGTTATAATTCAACAGACTTTCATCAGTTATGTGTGTAAAGACCCTCAGTGGGAAAGAGAAGCATTTCTTTGGACTCTATTTTGACTTGTAACACTGAAGAAAAAAAGAGGCTAAACTACAGCCTTCTTCAGAAATTATGAATGGTCGATTATCCCATGGCATCTTGTTTGTAGGCAAACACTTTGGTCCAAGCACTCTAAGGTAATGTCAGCTTCCTTTTACATGGCTAGTATCACTTAGTATCCAGTCAATGCATCCACAGAGTAAGTTGTTGCCGACAGATGAAGGATTACTACATCACACTGTCAGTATACAGGTCAGCTCAACAAGTATAGCATAGGCTCAAATTTTTCTTCAGCTCAATCCTTTGTAAGATATGTAGGCTGCTTGGCTCACTAGACATTGCTTCCAGCAGAAAAAAGAATGCAGGATCATGCTAGTTTATTTTTAATGAAAAATAACCACCCCTGTCCAAGATCTTACTTAACAACGGCTGGGTGTGAGGTTCGGGGTTAAGAAGGAGCCCTTGCTAGGTCTGACCCTGTTTCTCAGTATGATATTCAAGATGATTAATTGAAGTTAATTTTGGTGGCATGCTCCCCCCATAGAAGATCTCATTACCCTACTCACTGAGAAGTTCAAGGAAAATCAAAGCCTTGGAAAACACAGGAGAATCACATGAAGCAAATATCCAGTGAGCTAACCCTCTGACCCAAAACTGACCCAGAATTCTTTTAGAATGGACGGCTCTTACTTTTGTACACAAAAACAATAGAATTTGTTTATTTATTTTCAGAGGCTCTTATGTAATCCAGTCTGGCTCAAACTTGCAATGGCCTTGAATTCCTGATTCTCTTGCCTTTGCCTCTTGGGTGCTGGAATTATATGTGCACCACTATGCCTAGTTAATATGGTGTTGGGCATCGAACCTGGAACTTCAGCCATGCCAGGCAAGCACTCTGCCAACTGAGCTACATCCCCAGACCTAAAATGTCCTTTTAACTAGACAGGATAAACATGCTAAGATCCGCTGCACACCGTGCTTGACTCCTCAGTTAATTTACTGTATCTCAAAGATTGCCAAGAGTACATCTTAAGAGTTCTGCCACAAAAATAATTATAGGAGTTACCAACTGCTTCATTTAGCTATATCTTAATGTCAATGGATATCCATCAAAGTATCATACCATATACCATAGACCTGTGCATTTATCAACTGCATGGGATGTTGCACTGGAGAGAAAGATTCCAGAGCAATGCAGGCCTGTCTGTCCTCTTTGCCAATGCTGCTGAATCAGAAGCCAGCATGTGAGGAGGAACCCTGTTGCTGGGCTGCCTTTCTCCAGCCCCATTTTGCCTCCAACATTACTACCTCAACTTCAAAGTCAACATAATAAATAAAATTCTGCTTTGCCCTCCAAAATAGCTCTGCAGTAGCTATTGTATGCCTGGCATTTTCTATAAGAAACAATAAAATCACCCCTCCCTTTTCTGCCTATCATCATCATTCTACCACATCTCACTAAGACTCTTTACCCTCTTCTTGTATATCTGCCTCTTCACACATACCTCTCCCCAAGTCACCCTCACTCTGCCTTCTAACCACCTCCCTTGGGCTACCACAGCACTTACTTGCTTGATGCTCTCAGTCTATCAGGCCTGTTTAGTCCGTGACATCACTGGTACCCACGCTGTCCCCCAACTCCACTCACTCTTAGTCCTTCTCAGGACAGCAATAATTGTCATGACTCCAGTGCCCATCCCAGTAGGGTCACAGAAGTTCCTGAGCTGTCCCTGAAAGACTCTTATTGCCAGTGCAAAGGGATCCAGAGCTACAAGCTGTACTGTGGACTACTCAAAGAAAGTTGTCACTACACATGGGAACCAGAGGGACAGATTCTGTGGCTAATACATACAATGTTACCTGAGCTACAGAGACACATGGCCACTCCTGAAACTTGTCACTTGGCTGGTCTGTGAAAGCCAAGAATGGTCACTTAGCCCATTCTGCCAAGCAAAACGTCGTTACTCTCACATCAAAATTGAAGCTCAGTTAGTCCTAGTTGGTGTCTTTAAAGCATCCTAATCAGGCCACAGCCTTTAGGTCCCCAAGGATTTCCTGCTTCTTACCTGTCAATTTGCCATATTAATAGCATACAAAAGGAGAGGTGAGAGAGGAAAAGAGAGCTACAAAAGGAAAAAGATATCTATAGGTAATAAAACCTGTTTACCTTTAAAACACAAAATACAGACACATCTCAATAAAAACAAAGAGGCACTGGGGTATTGCACATGTTGGTTCAATCAAGGTCATGAGTCTAACCCCAGTGTTAGAAGAAAAGAAAAAAAGAAAGTTAAAAAAAAAAGTTAAAAAGTTAAAAAAAAAAAAGAAAGAAAGAAAGAAGAAAGAACCAAACCATTGGTTTAAAAATCAAACCAGCAAATTAGACAGAAAAATCAAGCAAGAAAAAAAAATGAACTTCAGATACAAGATGCAATCACTCAGCTCTTTAAGAGATGGGGTGCTGCAAGCATTCAGAGGTGGGCCTCATCCCAAAATGCTGGCAGCACTACCACCATCCTCCGCCTGAAAGATGCAGACTCTAAAATGAAAACTCTGTCAATCAAACCTCCACTTAGGTTTATTTTAATGCCTTTATGATCACAAAGCCGGTGTGAGCACATCATGTTGGCTCATTTTGCCACCAGTTCTATGAGAAATGACTTCCTTTTCTTCAGGAGAGATGACACCTGACTAACTGGCCTGCCCTACACTGTGCAGTCACTGGCTGTTTTGGTGCCAAAGGCAAGAACTTGGACCCTACTTCAACACAGCACCACTGTCTCTGGACCATCCATGCCATGAACAACCTACTCTGAAGTCCCACAGCATCTCAAGAACTCCACAGCATCTTTGTGTGTACATATGTTGGGAGGGGGCTCTGAGCTGATCACACTCTCCCACACTTTAAGTAGTGATCTTTAAGTACTGAGTATTCTAATTAACAAACAGATAGATGGGAGATTTCCTTTTCCTTGAAAGAACCTGTGAATTTGGGAATGAACTATGAGACTTTTACGTAGAAGAACTTGCACAGCAACTAAGTGCTCACAATGTGAACAAATGACTTCAGTTCTCAGGGTCCTGTGTTCCCCCATCTGTCCAGTTAACCTATGAATATATGAGGTACCTTCGGCCCCACAACCCTAAGACCCACCAAGTCCCTTATTCCTAACCAGACACATAGAACAATGTGCCAGTTTCCCAAAGACTCAAGAGTACAGAAACTAGATGGACTGCATTAACTCAAAAGAGCTGAGGAATGTAAGAAAAGAAACTTTCATAAAACTGGAACAGGCTGATACAGAGAGGGAAACAACTCACATGACAAAAGGAAAAGGAAGGAAGAAGGATGCTTGCACAGGCTAGCTCAGCTCAGACTCCCCCATGGCAGCTGACTGTGAGCTAGCAACCAGACAGAGGATGAAGACGAGGATGACAAAAAGACACTAGAAGGGGTATTTGCCAGAGTGTGGGAGTTTGAATGCAATTGGCACCCATAAGTGCATAGAGAGTGGCAATATTAGGAGGCGAGGCTTTGTTGGAGTAGGTATGACCCTGTTGGAGGAAGTGCATCATTGTGGAGGTGGGCTTTGAAGTTTCCTATGCTGAAGATACCATCCAGCGTCTGAGACCATTTCCTGTTGCCTTCTGGTTAAGATGTCTATCTGATGCCACCATGCTCCCTGCCATGATATTGGACTGAGCCTCTGAAACTGTAAGTGAGCCACCCCAATTAAATGTTTTCCTTACAAGTGTTGCCATGATCATGGTGTCTCTTCACAGCGATAGAAGCCCTAACTAAGACACAGGGTCTGTTTATTGTTCTATTGCCAATCAGGGTCAAGAAGCATTGCTTGGACACTGGCCAGAGGAGCAACGGAAGCAAGAGTTAAGAGGAAGGAACCAGACTTCTGATGACAGGTCATTGTGAACTTTCACATTACCTTGGAGTCAAAAGAAATGTCAATAAGGTCTGAGTATGTACAGAAAGTGGTAACGATCTGTATTTTGAGGGAGAAGCTGTGTCCACTCTAACTGATGACTCTCAACCCATTCTGAAGTCCAGGGGGAGCTTCAGAAAACCCCACAACAACATGGACACCAATCAGAAAAAGGAAAAAAATTACCAAGCAACTCACTGACTACCAAATTCTACAGACTCCAGTTCTTGACAAGAACAAAGATTATTTTATCAAATAACGTTGAGATGTGCTACATATTATGCTGCTTCCATAACAAATTTGTAAAATGCTGATAACTAAAATTCTAACATCCAAGAAACTATTCTTTTTAGAAAAATAACTTTCTCAACTCTATGAGGTAGCATCTTTAAGACTTACTTATCTGTGACAGTTTTATATATACATATATATGCATATATATGTATATATATATATACATACATACATACACACAGTAAGTTTTAATGCTGTACAGAACTACTGTTTCACAATATACCCCCTGGAAAAATCACACCACACAACATCAAATTTTTTGCATGTAAATGTGTAGTATGAGTACATGTGTGTATGCATGCATGTTCATGAGTGTGAATACATGTAGAAGTCCAAAGTTGATATCCACATCTTCCTCAATTGTTCTTCACTTACTTTACACTGCAGCAGGATCTCTAAGTTGAAGCCAGAGTTCTCTGGTCAGCTAGTCTGGCTATGCGACTTGCTCCTGGGAATTCCTGTCTCTGCCTCCTTGTCGATAGAGTTACCAACAGCTACCATGACTGCCCAGCCTTTGAGTGGGTCCTAGGCATGTGAATGCTCAACTCTTCTACCTTCATAGCATGTGCTATACCCATTAAGTTTAAGTTGTAAGTAAAGGGCACATGAAATAAGTAAGTTACAATGGTTAAATATAATCAATTACGTGCATGACTACCAAATTCCTTCACTTCTATCGGCACCAGTAATCAAGATGAACATCAATATGAATGTAAAATCTGTCTCTGCCATTACCCACACTCCATCTCGGTGGCTCCCAACCCTGGCTTAAAGTCACCTGACCACCTTTTAAAGAATCAATGTTTATCCATGTCTTCCTACCAGGACAACAGAGCCAGAACCTTCAGTTGGCTTGTCAGCAGGTTAAATCCCACAAACAGACTTGTAAAAAGTCATGAACACTGCTCCGGGGCTTCAAGTAACCTACAACTTTTAACCTTAGGATTGAAGAAAAGAAGAAAGCAGCAACAAGAATTCCAATCAAACATTCAGCTGGAAGATCTGTCCCTGCTCAGGCTGCTGGGCCTCAGATGCTCTTGGCCTTGAGCTTGCTACACATTTATCCTTACAATGGCTGCTTAATGCTAATTGTAATGTATGCTAAACTGATAGCCAACAACTCTAACCTTAAACAGAACTCCATTTCCCGAACCTTGCCAAATCTGAATCATTTGTATCCATTTCTCAGAAAGTTTTCTTTCCTTTCCATAAAACAGGGCCAGAAATAAACTGCAACAGACAAAACTTTCAACGCTTTTCCCCCCTGAAAATACATTTTTAAAGTGACATATCACAGAAGGATCAGAACTTAGTTAAATGTGATAACTATTTATTTTATAGCTGCCATTCTGAACTTAGCAATTTTATGGTTTAAAAGATAATAAAGGTATCACAATAGCTGAGAACTCATGTTGCAAAGGCTCATTAAAAATAATCTTTGCTGAAACTGCCATGGTTATCCTGGAAATAGTATTTATGTGTTCCTATCCCCAAGCTAATAAAGAGCATCTTCCCAGCAGGCATGTATTCCTACACCAACAATCATCAGTTTCGGCAAAGCAAGCTTTATTGCAAAGTGTATGGGGGAGGATTTTGAAGATTGTTCTGATTGGATTTGTGTTCTTGGTTTTTTTTTGTTTGGTTTTGGGTTTTTTGTTTTGGTTTGGTTTTTGGTATTTTTTGGGTTTTTGGGGTTTTTGTTTTGTTGTGTTTTTTTTTTTTTTTTGAGACAAAGTCTGACATTGTAGTCTAGGCTAGCCTAGTGCTCACTATATAGCCTAGGCTATCCTGGAACTCACAGCAATCATTCTGCCTTAATCAACCAAGTGTGGGGTTCCACAACAGCATCTGCAACTGTTTCAGTTCTTACCATCTTCTGAGGGAACAGTGTGTGGGACAGATGACTGGCTGACATTTCTGGATTCAAATCTTTCCACTAGTCTTTACAACTTGCCAGTGAAAAACTAGAAACAATTATTAGCTCGCATGAAATTATTTGATGAAGCTTAACCTGCTTCTAAAAGAATAAAAGCAGGAAGGGTCATCCCTACCTCTTGCCCCCCACCTCTGCAAAGCATCCAATGATTCTGTTGACAAGATGTCTTTCCACAAAGCCCCCTTTAGACACGAAGTACCTGGGACTGTGAGTCTAGAAGACATCATAACCCTATCTAAACCCTGCCCGGAATATCATCCACAAGACTTTCCTCGCCTCCTTACACTCAGTATACCAACTACACCTCTAAAGAAGGCACCATCTGAAAATCAAAATCCTGTCATCAAAGAGGCCTTGAAGTCTCCAGTAAAAAAAGACCACACCCAGCATTCCCCGTTTATGAATTCCTGATACATGCATGACACTCACAAGCCCCTTCCCTTGAGTGTGATGCCTAAGGGCAGGAGCCACAAGGAATGTCTTTCCCTCCACAGCCATGGCTTCCAAGGAAGGCAGCAGTGTCTTCAATTGGTGTCCTAACTTCAGCTCTGAAGTCCCCCCACCTCTCCCCCCACCTCTCTCTCTTTCACTCCAGTGCCTCCTGCTAAGGGCCTTCCTTGCCCCTCAGACTCAAGTTCTTTGGAAGCCAAATTTGCCTCTTCTTTAGTGTTTCCAAGAGACCCATCAAACAGGAAGCATTTGGGATTCCCAGCTCGCAAGGGAACAGGTCATAGTGTCAGGAGATGAAAAGGATGACCCAGAGAGGTACTCAAACAGGAAAACACATACATCCTTGTTCCCATTAAGAAGCCCTGAGAGAAATACTGCCTCAGCTTTGCTTCTCTCTCTCTCTCTCTCTCTCTCTCTCTCTCTCTCTCTCTCTCTCTCTCTCTCTCTCTCTCTCTCTCTCTCTCTCTCTCGTTGGAACTAAGAAGAGCTCAGCCTTTCCAAACCTCTAGCACTGGGGAGCAGGCCATACCACATGCCTCCCCAACAGCACCCACCACCAAAGAAGATCTACTTAGGAAAACAACACCAAGTTTCCAAAGCTTCATTCTTTCTTATTCAAGGGAGATTATGGTTCCCCAGTAATTCTAGAGTAACAAGGCTCATGGGAATGTAGTTTTTTCATCTTTTTTCCAAAACAGCAACTAATGGAAAACTCAAGGAAAAAAAAGCCAAAACAAAACACAGGGGCTCTGCATTGCACCTGTCCACAGCTTCATCTCTTTGTTACATTGCTGACAACAAACAGCAGAAACGGTGGGAAACTGATGGTCACCTATGGTGACAACAGTCCTCAGGCAATGCAAAGGAAAGGAAGGCATGGCCATAAGTTTCTAGAGCATTCTCATTTCAAGTGGGAGGGGGGAGGGAGGCTGGCAAAGAATTGAAAAGGGGACATGGCCAAATCCATTTCTACACCACTAAAATAACCAAGACCACTCTTTTTCAGGAAAGAATTTACATCCAAATAAAATTTTTAAACTGCAAAAGATCCAGTACAGGAAAGCCACAACTACTAAGTATTTGACATCAGACAATAACATCCAGGATATTCAATCATTTAATTCAAGGGTCAAGTTACTTAGCGAAGCATAAAGTAATAAAGTGGTCCCCTGAACCATTATTAAGGAAAACAGAATGCTATGTCAGCATACTGACTTCTCTGTGTAGTGGTCAGTTTGTCTTCCCCCCCCCCCAACCTCTCTTTCACGTACGGATAAATAGAGTATTAAGGGGAGCCAGAGATATCATCACACAGCAGTTAAGAACACTTGCTGCTCATTTAGGGAACTCCAGCTCCATTCCCAGTACCCATGGCCAGCAGCTCACAATTTTTTTGTAACAGTATCTCCAGCACCCTCTTCTGGATTCTGTCAGCACTGCACTCAACATGCAGATTCCCATACACAGACACATATTTTAAAAATGAATTTAATCACAAAGACTCAGAATTTGAACTGTACCTTCAAAGCCAACAGTCAACTGAATATACAGTAATGAAACAACACTAGAGAGGTATGGTCACCTGACATGTACAGAGTAATGGTCAGTGGTGGACACAGCGTGAATTTTATCACCTCTACCACCCTTCCAACTAAAAACTAAGGTTGTCCCATCTAAGACAATTGGCCTATTTATTCTTGGGTGCAAAGGGGCAAGCTTTTCTTTAAGCAATTTCCCTCCAGAAGTCCACACTCTCTTACTTTCCAGTTTCAAAATTCCAAAAACAATCTTTTTTCCTAAAAGGCAAGAACTTGGGAGTGATAAATACAATATTAGCCACCAAGGAGTATCTCTTTCAAATTAGTCATACTGTTAGCTCCTGCCAAGGAAACATCCAATATGTGATTGCAAATACAAAATACTTCTTCATTTAAATACATGATGGATGCTTTGGGGGTGGTTATGCATACCCCAGTGCAGAGGGAGTTCCTGGTGTTCTCACCAAAGGCCACAGGGATGCTCAGTGAGCTTCATCTTCTTCAGCCATCAGGACATAAGCACCTAAGAGCCTTGAGCTTTCATGAGTCACACTGGGAGTACATTAGGGCTCCCATCTCCACCTCATGGACTGTAACAACTTTCCCTGCCAAGAACGGTCTGATTAAGATCATTTTCACAAGAGGAAAGAAAAGATGAAAAGGAAACAGGATAGACAATGAGTAAGCCATGAACAACTGCCCCCTCAGGGGGAAAAAAACCAAAAGGAAAAAAAACAACCTGGAAGATCATTTCCATGTGTTGAGATGAAAGTTGTTATTAGCCATGGAAGCTAGCAGGAGCGCTGATAAGATGAGCGCTTCGTAAAGAATAAACAGAGCCAAAGGATAGAAGATAATATTGCTAGGGGACTTTGTAAAGTAAGCTCTCTGTTGTCTGTCTCTGTCATCTGTCTCTCTGTCTGCCTCTGTCTGTCTCTGTCTATCTCTGTCTCTGTCATCTGTCTCTGTCGTCTGTCTCTGTCTGTCTGTCTGTCTGTCTGTCTCTCTCTCTCTCTCACACACACACACACATAACTAATGCAAATGGTTTAATCTATAGCCCTGTCAATACTGAAAATCACTTTCATATACATGTGTAAAAAGACAAAGAATCCATATTCCCGATTGCTAAGATTCTTAGCTAGGGACATCCTCATAGATTCCTGAGAGTTTCCATTGCTCTAGGTTTCTAGCTCATTGCAGAGATGCCCCCAGATTCCACTTGTGTCTCCCAGTAGTCTCTCCCTCCATCCCTCCCAACCTGATCCCTCCTGTGCCAATCCCCACCTCCTTCCAACCCTCTCCCCCTGTCCACTAGCAATGTCCACTCCATAACTGACCATCTTCTGTAACCAGGTAAGACTTTCAGTGAAAGGACTGGACACCAACACAGTCACAAACCCTTCGACTTACAATTTGTTCTGCCTGCAAGATGTTCTGGGGAAAAGATGGCACAGAACTTATAGGTGTGACCAACTAATGACTGGCCCAACTGGAGACCCATACCCTGAGAGAGAGCTCATCCCTGAGGGTCTGGACCCAGAGGGGGGGGATACCCCTAGAGATCTAGGATAGAACCAAGTATGACTGGTAATATATATATTACATATATACATTAATATATGTAATATATTTATATATATAAATGAAATTATAAATGAAATTGTTCTCATAGATTGGTGCCTAGTCCCACTGTCATCAGAAAGTTCACTCAGCAACTAATGGAAACAGATGCACAGACCCACAGCCAAACATCAGGTCAAGCTCCAGGAATACTGCAGAAAAGTTGGAGGAAACACTTGCAGGAGCCAGTGCACAAGAGAACCCACAGAACCAACTAACCTGGACTCATGAGGCTCACAGAGACTGAACCAACAACCAGGGAGCCTGTATGGGACTGACATAGCCCTCTGCATGTGTTACGGTTGTGTAACTTGGTCTTCTTGTGGAAATCCTAAGGGTGAAGTTTGTTTTTTACTCTGTTGTCTGCTCTTGGAACCTATTCCTCCTACCAGATTGCCCCATCCAGCCTTAATAGAAGAGGTGGTGCCTAGTCTCACCTCAACATGATATAGCATGGATGGATGATATCCACGGGAGGCCCACCAATATATGAAAAGAAACAGAGGAGGAGGGGAAGAAGAAGGGGGTGGGAGAGGAGGGAGGGGAAACTTTGGTTGAGATGTTAAAAAAAATTTTTTTAAGCTCTCTTTCAACATAATGTATGGGATCACAGGTTAATTCTTTCCCTTTTTCACACTGACTATACTTTTATTTCAGACAATTTAGAAATGACTTACAATGACAATAGAAAAAAGAATAAATGACAGGCAATTGAAGTCTATCAATCAAACCAAACATATAAATTTAATAAATGGCATGTACATTTCAGTCCATTTCTCTGTGACAGTAAAAATTTTCTACAAAATCATTTTCTCCATTTAAAGGTGAAGAGGGTTAAGTTATCTCTCAAGGATGCAATTTGCTGAATCCCTAACCTCTGGGGATCCTATTTGGAAACAGAGTCACTGCAGATGTAATAAGTTAAGATGACACCATGGAGTAGGGTGGAGCTCCTAATCTTCTATGAAGAATATACTGGCTAGTTTTATATCAAGTTGACACAAGTTATCATCATATGAGAGAAGGGAATCTCAAGTGAGAAATGGCCTCTATAATACAGGCTGTAGACAAGCCTATATTCTTTTAGTGGGTGATGTGGAAGGACCCAACCCATGGAAGGTGCTATCACACCCCTGGGTTGGTGGATGCTCTAAGAAAGCAGGCTGAGCAAGCCATGAGGAAGAAGGCAGTAAACGGCACTCCTTCACTGTCTCTGCATCAGCTCCTGCCTCTAGGTGCCTGCCTGTGTATGTTCTTGCCTTGATTGTTATCAATGGTGAACTGTAATATAGTAATATCAACAAAATAAATCCTTTCCTCCCCAAGTTGCCTTTGGTCACAGTGTTTGAGCACAGCACAATAGTAACCCTAACTAAGAAACTGGCACCAGGATAATGGGGTGTTGCTGTGGCATGCCCAACCAAGTTTTGGAGATGATCATGGAGGACTTTGGAATTTTGGTCTAGAGAAATCATTGAGTGTTCAATGCTTGGTGAGCTGTTCTGTAGGAGCTTAGAAGATAATAGAGTTGAGAGAACTACAGATGATGGAGGCCTGGCTTGTGAAGCTTCAGAGGGAAAGCAAAGACTATCAGGACTGTTTGATAGTCTTAAGGATACATGGTTCTGGTTAGCTAGAGGTGAAGAATTGACTTTGATTAAGAAGAGACCAGCATCACTGAGGTGAAGTGTTTCCTCGGGGTCAGAACACAGAAGCTGTGCTGCAGAGATGACCAAGGTTGTACCTAGCACTGGCAGCTGAACTTTGTCATGTTGATGAGTCCCCAAGTTGTACTCTTTTGAAGTTGCCAAGGAGAGCAGCTGACGCTTGGTACTATAAGAGGTCAGAAGAGGCCATTGGTGAAAGTGTAGTGATGGGAGATGTCATTTCTGTAAATATGTTTCTCGTGTTGGTTAATAAATAAAGCAATGTTGGCCAATAGGAAAGCAAGATAGGCAGGTCTAGGAGACAAGGAGGAAAGAAGGGGTAGCAGGGAGGAGATCCAAGATGGTGGATTGACAGAGAACATCAGCCCCTCTCTCCGGTAAGATGAGACTACATGGAAATACTTGGATTAATAGAAATGGGTTAATATTTAAGACAGAGCTAGCAAATAAGAAACTAGTAACTGGCCAACAGCTTTATATCAAATACAGCGTCTCGGTGTATTATTTGGGGCTGGCAAGGCAGTGGGACCAGACCAGCAGGAATAACCTACTCCTGACCGTGTAGCCTCTTGCAAACAGACAGATGCTAGTGAAGTGGACATGGATGTGTCACTACTAGAGTGAGTGTGGGAGGTGACAGTCCCCTTTGCCTTGTTGCCCCTGCAGAGGAACACTGGTTCCATTTCTGTCTGGTCCAAACACTGACATGTTTTTTTTTGTTTTTTGGGATTTTTCCCCCATAACCTCAGACATTTGCCTTTTATTTTTGTTGTTGTTGTTTGGTTGGTTTGGTTTGGTTTGGTTTGGTTTGGTTTGGTTTGGTTTGGTTTTTGAAGACAGGATTTCTCTGTATTGCTTTGGAGCCTGTCCTGGAACGAGCTCTGTAGACCAGGCTAGCTTCAAACTCACAGAGATCCACCTACCTCTGCCATTTGCCTTTTATTAAGTTGTTTTTACCAGCATGAGCTTTTGAAGGCTATGTGGACATCAGTCCCTCCCACTACACACCTGCAGACAGAACCTTCTCACATGAGGACAAGAGCAGCTTCTGAACCTCCAAGTCAGAGCCAAAGGAGCACATGTGTTCCTGGACTTAGACATGTGTTTCCACTTATACTGCTCTGATATATACACATCCTCAAAGGGTGATAAATATTAGCAAATCTTCTAAGAACCTATAGGCCAGTGTGGGCTGTGATTTAATTTGGCTTTTAACGTGTCTGGATCATAGGAGTCTAAAAGCTTTGCCCATCTCCCTGTTAGATAAAGAAGAGTGATAAGGTAGGATGCCCACCCCCCACCACCATCCCTACTCTCACCTCTCCCCAACTCCCCCACATCCATTTGTGCCCCCAGAGAGCTCCTATCTATACTATTGCTGCCAGTAAGAGGCAGATCCATGAGTGCAGCCCCTAGGCTTCTTTGGTTCTGCCCCTCCCAGCCAGCCTGCCACAGGTCACTACTGAGAAACTGAGCATAAACTGGACATAAACCAGCGTCCCTATAGCCACAACAAGAGATTCAATAGTTTATAAAAGTTCTTCTGTGGAATCCCAAAGCAGGGGTTGAAAACCAACGACCTGGTCCATACTATTTGGCAGTATATCACCATTAGGCTTTTAAAATTTAACACATGCACCCTTTCCATGCATTTGTGTATCTACGTGCATATGTGTGTTCATGTGCATGGGTACACATGTGCATGTGTATGGGAGCCAAAGTAGAACCTCAGCTTTCATGCCCACATACCCCCCTTGAGACAGGGTCTCTCACTGGCCTGGAGTTAATCAATGAAGCTATACTGGCTGGCCCTGGAGATCTGTGTAGCTCTACTTCCCAGGATCTGGCATGACAATAGTCCACCATCACAGTTGGCTTTTTCACTTGGGTTCTGGGAACCAACTCTGCTCCTCATGGTCACCTTACTGATTGAGCCATCACCCTCCCCCAGCCCAAAACTTGAACTCCATTTAGGAAAGATCTCGCTGAAGGAGGAATGTTTGCTATCATATGAGACCATGCACTTCACCCAATACAAGGAACCCTAAATGTCTGACTACAGAGATTACCCACAGTTCGGTGTCTTTGTCCAGAATGTTCTTGCTGTTTGTTCATATGAGTCTGTCACCAGGTGCCACACAGTCCTCTAAGGAGTCACACTTGCCTGGTTGGTTTTTGTCTCTTTAGTCTATGGCGGGTAAATACTTTCAAAATGAAGAAACAATCTGAACCCCAGATGTGAGCAAGCTTGCTCTTAAAGCTCTTGGATGGAAACACAAATGAATTATGAATTTGACAGCCTCCACCCCACCACCAAAAGTCAACTGCAGGGAAAAGGAGAGAATGAAGACTTCCCAACAGCCCAGCCCTCTCCAGTATTGCTTAACCTCACCAACAGCACCAGCTTCCCCTGCCATGGCTGCCTCTCTAGACATGCTTTCTGCAACAAAAACAAGGAGAGAAAGGAAGAAAACTGTGGACCCAGGTCCATCTTTTCAAAAGGAAAGGCATCCTCCCATATGAAAGATGTTCTGAGAAAGAGAGCTCAGATTTGTCAATCAACATTCCTAATTTCTCATCATCTTTTCAACTGAGCCTGACCATGTTTCCCCTTGCTATGTATATGACTGGCCCAGCTGGCCTCACTGAAGGTCAGAACATTCAGGGGACAGCAGGGACAGAATGGGCATGGTGGCTGATCACAAGCAAGCAGGTCTCTAAAGACACCTTGCACTGGTTACAGACCCCACCCCACGTTCTGTTCACCAGAAAGATAGACGGCCTTTCTGGACACCCATCCACCTCTAGGCCAGGCATGGCTTGAGTGGAAGGAATTGGAGCATGCCAAAGCAAATGGAAAGGACAGGTCCATATTGATCTGTATATGAGGAGTCAGCCCGCCATCTTTGGTAGAGCTGTGGACACAGAGCTACTTCCCATATATCCCCAAGCCAGACAAGACTAAAATATTACTCACCTTTTGAAAAAAGTCTTCCCCACTTCTGCCTTTTCCTTCAGCTGCAGCTGTAAATAAAAAAAAAGTGCACATTTAAAATACTTTCTTCATTTCAATGTATACATTCAAAACCCAAGTAGCTGGGCTAGGAACACAAAGATAAAAACAGCGCCACACTGGCCTCATCTGGGATCGAAATCAATGAAGCAGGAGAAATAAAATCTCTCAAATTACACAGCTTTGGATTAAATGAAGACCCACAATATCTGACTCCACACTGAGATGAAAGTGGCCCTACCCTTCCACAGTAACAAAACTGCAAGAATGAACCCAGTGATCAAAGCCATGGTCTGTGCTCCCCATACTTTCCATCTATAATGGACCCCAGGCATCTGGGAACATCTGACATGGGCCACTTCTGAGCTGGTTAAGTTTTATGCTCGTGTAAACTGCAGTTTCCAGGGGCAAAAATGTCATGCCTATATTGGATATTTAGTTACAACTAACTGAATGCAGAGACTTGGAAAGTTGCAGTTATCTTTATAGTCAGTCTATTAATTAACTGACTATGTCTATGCCTGACCTAACATCCTTGTCATCTGATTGTTGGTGTGACACCATCGACCCCCAACCAAAGAATGTCCTCAGATAGCATCTGATACTATAATAGTGACTCCCCCACTTTGATGAAACCCAACTACCAATATTTCCACCAATACACTTAGGGAAAGTGATATAATAGCAGTTGTTTTGTTCTGTAACAAAAAAAAAAAAAAAAAAAAAAAACACTTCATTAAGCATTTCCTTGTAGGAAAACCTTCCTTGGGGCAACCTAAATGCACATTCCCAGACTTGAGAATTCCCAGCTTGAGAATAAACGGTCTCATTGAGGTAAGGGTTGTGTTTTTTTATGTCAATAGTTTAAGTGACTAAATGCTGTACTAGGACCTAGAGTTGGTCTCTCCTAATGCTTTAATCCCCTCCTCCATTCACTCACACAAGGGAAAATAGAGCAACATACAAATAAGCAATGACAGCAGAGGTCAAAGTCAACAGCAAACTTCACTGTGAGATGAAGGCAGCCTACAAACAGGAAACCCAAGTCCCCACCTATATCCTGAGGCATCCTGAGACGGGTACACATTTTAACTAGCTTGTGGTGGTGAATTTGTGAGTAGGGAAGGAACAAAGCCAATAACATGATTGTCACAGTCTCAAGCAGAATCTTCCCAATGGAGATGCAAGGAAGGAGTAGTAGTAGACTGGACAGAAAGACTCAGAAAGAAGAGCACCAGCTCCTCAACATAAATGTCCACAAGATATGGTGACAGAAATACCTGTTCTGTGTAGCCTGGCTGTGTTTGTGCACACATGTGTGTGTGTGTGTGTATGTGTGCACACGTGTGTCTGTCCACTTGACCATACATGAATATGTGTAATATGCACATGGATGTGTGTACATGTATTAGTATTTATATATGAGGGTATGTGTATGTGTGCATATATGTGCATGTACGTACAGTGTGTGCATATGCACATGTATATGTTTATGGTTATGTGAAAGGACATATGTATTCGAATATACATGCCCACAGAACTTGTTAAAATGACTAAAGATGCAAGGAGTGGAATGGATCTATCCCTGAAGAATGGCACTTGTCATTAAGTTTTTGATAAGCACCTACTGTGAATCTGACAGGTGGAAGTAACAACTGATAAAATTTTAATTTTTTCATCAACTCTAATTTTGCAACCACTTATGTGTAAGTGCTTATTTTTACCAACATACTTCCATCAAAACAACAAAACAGAAAACATGCTTCTAGGATTCCAGGACAATTAATAAATGAAAATATGAGCTAAAAAGAAATAGTAATACTCTAATGTGTGGTAGGGTTGAAATACTAGAATAAAAATTCCCATGTCTTACTTGCTAGGCCCTGGAACTATGTGGTCTTCAGTAGCAAGAGGGAAGTGTAGAGATAAGCAATTTGAGACACAAAGAGTGACCTGGGTTATCTGAACAGGCCAAAGTCACCACATCCTTGCAATAACAAATCAGGAGGGCTCTGAATATAACATGACAGCAAAGGAGATGGGGAGAAAACAAATGTAGAGATCAGAAAAGAGAAGGATTTGAAAGAGGAGGCGGGAGCCACAAAACAAAGCATACATGTGGCTTCCAGAATTGGAAGTCAAAGACAGGCAGGGATCCTACAGCCTTTGGGGATGATGAGCAGGGGCTGCTCACACCTTAACTTCAGCCCAGAGAGATCCATTGCAGACTTTTAACCTCAGAACTGTAAGATGATGAATGTAAACTGTGCTGGGCCACTAGAAAGGTAGCATTTGTCACATCAGCAAGAGACACTAATCCTTGAAGCCAAACCTTTCTACTCCCTTTTTGTACCAATTCCACATAGTCAAAGTCAACTTAGCAGACACTGCCTCAGAGAAAGCCTCTGTGCATTAAGAAGCAAACTGTCTCACTTGTAGGTAGGTCAATACTAAAACACTAAAAGAAGTAAAACTGAATTCTAAACAACTGGTCAACCACAGCTAGAGGGTGGGCTTCCTCCAACGGGATAAAGTAGTCATCCAAACATAAGGACATAAACCAAACAGTAAGTGTCTTGGAGACATTGCAGCCAAGGAGCTCTTGAACAAAGTCCTTACTTGAGGTTAAAAATAGTTGAAAAGGGATGTGTTCATTGGTACCTTCATGGAAAGAAAGTAGCAAATACATCAAGATTTGAAAGAAAATTTAGTGATATTCAAGAGTTCCTGTATAGAAGGAATATTTGGCATCTCAGGTATTTTTCAACGTCCATACAAAAAACAAAAACAAACAAACAAACAAAAAAAACCCTTTAAATGTATGGATGGACTTCACCTCAGGATTCTACAAGTGTCAACTCCCTGATGCAAAGGCCTCTCTACTATATCTGTTCCCTTCAGGATGCTGTTCTACTCAGGACAATGCTGTGGGATAATCCTTCTGTACACTGTGAAATTGTGTTTCTCTCATTGTTGATAAAAAGCTGATTGGCTGATAGCTAGGTGGGATTTTCCAGGCAGAGAGAATGCTGAGAAGAGGAAGGGCAGAGTCTAAGGAATCATGAGCCAGAAGCAGAAGCAGAAGCAGAAGCAGGAGGACATGTAGAAAATGAGGTATAAGTCATGAGTGACATGGTAGAACTTAAATGTGAAATATGAGTTAATTTAAGTTGTGAGAACTAATTAGTAATAAGCCTGAGCTATTGGCCAAGCATTTACAACTGACATTAAGTCTCCACTGGTTTATTTTGGAGCTAGTGGTCCCAGCGAAAGCTCTGCTTATAGAACAAGCTCACCATGTCAGAACCTCAGAGCACATTCAAAGAACAACAGGAAAATTTCTGTAATTAGAACCAAAATACAATCAACTATGTTCTGGAACTGGGGAGAACACTAAAATTTAACCAGAAACACATATTGTTAGCATGCTTGGGGTATGAAGAGAAACAGCCGACTGGGGAGCCACAAACAGATGTTCACTGGCATCAAAAATCACTGCCCTTTTTGACTCTGAAAGCTCATATGGCGCACACCAACCCCAGTCTATAAGGCCATAAACAGATGAGTGAACTGCAGACACTACCAAACCCAAGCTATATCAACCTTTCCCTGCATAAAGTTTAACCTATAAATTAAACACAGTAAGAGATCAATAATTAACGGGTAATCAGAAAATGAACAATTACAAACTATACTATGGTTAAATTTACTGTAGCAAATATGATCCATCAATACCTCATGAATGCACTCAAGCCTCTTGTGATGGGAAGTGTCACAACACCTGTGTGAGGTGACAAAGCCAGGTGAATGCTGTGGGCCTTGTCGCAAGTGTTAAGATATTGCTTAAGGGTCCTCACAGGAGGTAGGCTCTGTGGAACCATAAGTCTACCTGGTAACTAAGAGGGTGGTCACAAATTCAAAGTTAGTGCATATGGCATAGATACAACAGTAAAAATGATCATTCATATCCAAATAAGGATCATACCATTCAGGCAACTATACAAGAAAATACAGACAAGCCTGGCTTTCCTTAAATTTTGATGGATGTGTTTCCTAAGTTCCTACAGTCAAGGCAAAACACCCTGGTTGGATCTTGGGTCATATCACTGTCTCAGATGCCACCTTGGGCTCATCTATGTCTGACACTTTTTAAGTATCTGTATTTTAGCCTGAAGTTGCTAGGTCACATTGGGGACTTTCACTGACTCTCAGAAACAAAACTGTCGAGGCTGTAGACATCAAGAGAAAACATGCCCTGCCTTCTTGTCTCTCAAACATGAATCCTTCAGAGTCCAAACTGGAGAATATGAAAACCCCAAGTTTCTCCTGAGAAGTTACACTTGGAGGGGAGAGGGGTAAAATCAACATGGAATATTTTTCTCAATGTAAACTCAGACATTTAACATGCTGACTCCATAGACCCTGGGAAGAAGAGATGGTTACTCTCAGTCCACAAATATCTGGGTCCTGTGCCAAGGAAAAGAAACAGCCAAGTCCCGACCCTTATTCAGCTTACACCACTGACCATGTATGAGCCAAAGCCACCCAACCAGTGAGACAAAACCAGAATCACAACTCAGCTCTAGCAACAACCTTCCCAAAGGCCTCTGCACACCCCCAGTGCTGTCCAGATTAAACTTTATGTGAGTCTGATTATTTCTCTTCTTGTAAGAGAAGCTAAGTCCTTCTGTTCTCTCCCCACAGGGGAGCAGGGCAGCTACTGCTAGCATTGATGAGGAAATAGAAAAACTTTGAGAGGACCACCAGAGAGCTTGGTTCCGAGGGGAAAATAAGAAATACAATACTATCTTGACCCAAAGCATTTCATTATGTTTGGACAAGAACATGCTGCCTATGAAATAAGCCGACCTATGTTTTCTGCTGTGGGGTTGCTCAACCACTGAAGTCTTGTCATATTCTGTGGGGAAACCACTCTCCCTTGGGTCTGCAGTCTTACACACTGAGACTTCTTTGTCCCTCTCCTCCGCAATAACACAGAAAGTGCATCATAATTTAATGTTGTATTTTTTAAAATCACCCTTTACTATCACTCTGGCATGATGTTCCCAGTTGGATTTTTAAAACCTTGGCTTTCCCCTGGCCAATGAAAGCAGCTGTCTTTCTTCCCCTCTTCCTGACACATAACTCTGGGAATAAACTCCTCCAATACTACTGAAATATGGCTGGCTGGCTGAATGTTCAGGCAATGAGTTTCATGTTTATTATAATTTTGCCAAGGCTCTGCCATGTTTTATTTCATATTTTTTGCCTCACAAGAAATATGGGATGGCAAAGCCCCTGCCAATAAAAGCGGCAGAAGTTGAAACAGGTGTAAACTATTACCAGAACTGCCCCCCAACTCCAGAGCGCTCCTGGGTAATTACTGAATTAAATGAGGTGGGGTCCTGTTTTAAAGTCTTCCTAGGGCTTAAGGAAACTTCTGTTTAAATATCCTTTTTCTTTCCAACTGATTTTCTTTCATAGCATTTGATGCTTCATGGACCTAAGTTTAAAAATGCAGGGTTGAGGAATTTTAGATTTAAGACATAATATGAAATCTTTCAACTTTACCTAGGACAAACAAAATGAGACCCAATAAAAGTTTAAATTAAAAACAATAATTGTGGTCCAACAAGATGGCTCAGTGGGTAAAAAGTGCTTGACACCATACTTGATGACCAGAGTTTGATCCCTGGGGCCCAGACACAAGGTAAAAAGAGAGAGAGGACATACACGAGTTGTCCTTTAACTTCTACGATCATACTGTGGCATGCACCACAAAAACATACACACAAAAATATAAACGTAGTGAAATATTTTTAAATAATTGTAAAATGATTCTTCTCAAATATATGCATCCCCTTTCCCCAACTTTCAAATGTGTGTGGGAAATGTATGTGCAAGTATGTGTTCGAGTATGGGTGAATGCATGCCACACCATGTATATAGCTGTCAGAGGACAACCTTGGGTGCCTGTCACCTTGCTTGAGATAAGGTCTTTGTGATGTTTTGCCACCTAGTTCAGCACACTAACTGGTCTGGGAAATTCGCTGTCTCCCATGTTGGAGCACTAAGATAGCATTTGATGCTTCATGGACCTAAGTTTAAAAATGCAGGGTTGAGGAACCATACCCTGATTTGCACAGATTCCAAGGATTAGAATTTGGGTCCTCACACTATGCAGCAAAGCACTTTACCTACTGGACAATTTCCTAGCTCTGGCTTTAAATCCATTGCATTAATTTTTGTTTTTTGTTTTTCTTTGCTTTGGACACAACCTACTGTAGCAAGCTTTGGACACAAGCTACCTTCTGGTTGCTAAGGAGACAAACTGTTGCAATTCAAGAAGCATGATTCTTGCCTGAGGTGTTTATAAGACATTCACCTACAACATCACTTTAACTTAGGTACTAAAAAAGTAGTGCCATACACTATGTTTTGTATACTAACCATTTCTAGAAAACTTCCCTGGGAGCTGGCCAGCTCTACTCAGAGGGGAATGAGGAGAAGGCGTAGCAAGGCTCCTGCATTTGGAGAACCATGCTGTCTTGGTAAGTCACACCTAGCACTGTGGACTGGTGCAAAACTCTGAGTAAAGTAGACATGAAACCTATCTAAAGTGTTTTCCAAGAAGTAATTTTGTATATGATCTCCAATCTTAGTAATAAAAAGTACCACTTTTTCACTGTGTAACTCACCACAGCCAGCACAGAGTCTTGCAGACATCTCTTACAAAGCTTCCTACCTGATTCTCAGAGCTTGCTGCAAATATCTCAAACCAGTTATGCTGAAGGAAATATTATGTAAGCTTACCGAAACAGCACAAATGAAAAAAGAAGAACAACAAAACATTTTTCTATTAACAGTGGCTGGGTGAAGAATAGTTCTCTTTATATCTTTCTCTAAAACACTGGCTTACTTCTACAGCTAAGTCTCTATGATCCTGGGGCTGGAAAGATGGCAAATAAGGACAAGCTCTTGCAGAAGACCTGTGTTCAAGTCACAGCAACCACACTGGGTAGCACACATCACCCAACAACTCTAACTCTCATGGCTCTGACACCCTCTGCTGGACTTGAATATATGCACATAGCCACACAGATATGCACACATGGACACATAATTTAAAATAGTAAGAGTAAACCTTTTCAAAGGTTTTCTGTGGTAACAAATACAATGAATTGGGCTGCCTTAACATAAAAGAGAAAGCACAGGGTACAAACTCAGCTTGAGTCCATCCTGTAGTCTCTCAGCCTTCCCTTCTAGCTGACCTCTGTTCCTTTGTGTTGGCCACCAATCTCCAGAAACACTTTATGACAGGGACCCCCCAGGGCCCACTCCAGGCTGGAAATCAGATAGGAGTTTTCACCCTCCCCATCCTCTATTAAGAACTCTCTTACTCTTAGTCCTGTAGCAGTAGCCTGCTTGCAGGAGCCCCTCCTTCAACATCAACTCCATTCACTGGGGATTCCACTTCTTAGTGTAGACCACAGCCTCCCCCCCCCCAGCTTTTTCCCACTGGAAATATCAGCCTTGCCTCATAGCCTATCACCATTCTTTAGTATTACCAGAGGAACCATGAATATATTCTACCAGGGACACCCCTCCCCCATCCATTAGATTTCCCTAGGATCCAGAGTGGGCAAAAGCATCAAAAGAAGGAAATATCCACCCAGCAAAGACCAGCCCAGAAACCTGCACCAAGACAAACTCAAACGTCGTAACTCCAGATGCATGGATCCTAGTACAAAAACACAAGAAACACTACACCTTAAATCACATACTGACCCACACACAGCGGTAGCTGGTGACTTTAATAACCCACTATATCCAATACACAGGTCATTGAGACAAAGACTAAACATAAAAATGTTGGAGTTATATGACATACATCAAATGGACCTAGGAGGCATCTACAGAGCATTCCACCCAAAAGAATATACTTTCTTTGGAATCCTCTCATAGAATTTTCTCCAAAATTCATCACATACTGTGACACAAAGCAAATCTCAATAGATACAAGAAAATTAAAATAACACCCTGCATCCCATCTGACTACCATGGATTAAAGCTGGATATGAAAAGCAAATAAAGAGCAGAAAGTATACAAACTCATGGAAACTGAACAACTCACTACCAAATAAAAATGAGTGAAGACATAAGTCAGGAACTAAAATCTTTTTAGAATCGAATGGAAATGAAAACGCAACATCCTCAAACCTATGGAACACAATGAAGGCAGTTCTAAGAGCTAAATTCATAGCACTGAGTGCCTTCATCAAAAAACTAGAGAGATCTCATATTAGTAACTTAGTGGTACATCTGAAAGCTCCAGAACAAGAAAAAATGAAACTCAAAAAGATAGTAATAATAATAATAATAATAATAATAATAATAATAATAATAATATCAAACTCAGGGCTGTAATCAATGAAATAGAAAAAAAAACAATGCAAAGAATCGACAAAGACGTGATTCTTTGAGAAAAGCATCAAGATCAACAATCCCTTAACCACATTAACTAAAAGGAAACAGAAGGTGCAAATTGGATTGGAAACCCCCAAATACAGCATGCTATTTCCAAGGCTATTGGTTGCCACAGCCTGCTGGTAAGGCCATATCTCTCAAGAGAACACATACTTATGCCATTGAACACAGAAAAGTCAAGCTGGTGTCTAACCAGAGGCTTTACCACTACTGACTTGTGTTCATGGTACTGAACACAAGTAGAATAAGTAGAATAATCTCCCATAGTGAGTCCCAACCCAGCCACAAAACCTGTGACCTACAAGTGACTGGCTTGCAAGATATACTGGTGCAGCTGTGGCACAGATGCTCCCAGTGTCACCAACCAGTTCTTGATGGTATTTAATGCCCACTCCATGAGATGGAATCCATAGCTGACACTGCTAAAATGGCCAAGAACATTAGACTAGACAGGCCATTCGCCTAGGGGAAAGCCTACTATTCTACTAGAAAAATATACCAATAAAATGACATCCTGAGGTCATATTGTTCTACCTGTAGGTCAGTGCCTTATTCAACCCACATCAGAAAAGATTCTAACAGTGGATGGAAATTAACAGAGATGCACAAATAAACACTGTACAGAGAACATGAGACTTAGAAGCACTCAGCCATAATTGGGTGTTTTCATCAAACCCCAGCCTCTCAAGGCTCAGGGAGCTATGCAGAAAAGGAAGTAAAAAGGTATAATACCGAGAGTCGATGGGTGATACCAAGGGAACAGTATCACAACAGGAGAGATACACATATTAACTCACACACAGATACTGTGGTATCATGCACAAGGTCTGCACAGGAAGACCTGGGCTTCCACCCCTAACCAAGAAACTTTCTCCAACTGGCATCCACTTGCAAAGGAAAAATTCAGTTTCCTGCCATGAAATCTCACTGGGTGTGCAACCACACTTTGGGGCAGCCACCATGCCCAAGAATAGCAGGCTAACACAAAATGAACTCATTGGTATTCTTGAGGTCTTTTTGTTTCATTTCCTTTGTTTCAGCTTTTTTTTTTTTTCATTAGTCTTTCACTTGTTTAATTTTTGTTTTTGGTATTTAGAGAGAGACGAAGAAAAAGAACATAAAGTCAGGTGGTTACTATGTGAGGGGAATCTGAGAAGAAATGAGGGGTTAAAAAAGTAATCAAAATATATTGTATAATTTTTTTAAATAAAAGGAAATCACAGAATGGTGCTATTCTTAATATAAGAACGTTCACAAGTGTATACATGGGCACAAATATAAGCACACACTTGTATTTCTGTGTATACATATGTTAGTAAGCACCACCAAAAAACACAAAACACAGCTGTTACCTGAGAGGCAGAACACACGGGGTACTTCTGTGTATCATGTAGAAAATCATTTAAATAGTGTGTTCTATTTTTCAGTTCGGAATAAATCATTTTCAAATTTGCCTTCCTATTGAAGATGAAACAAGTTCCTAGCATTTCTGGTTTGTAACAGTATCATTCTGTATAGAATACATATGAGACGCTGGGCTGCGGAGCCTTGCTCGGGCTGTCCCGGGTCCTGGGGCGGCGGGCCGAAGCAGTTAGGGGCTAGACCTCCGGATCGAGGCCCCAGTCACGGCCCTCCCGGCCTGTCCTCCTGGCGGGTCCAGCCTAGGGGAGCCTGGGTGGAAGAGGGGCCCCTGAACCGGCCACAGAACTTGGGGCTCTTTCCAGCCCGCCCTTGGCTCGAATGGTAAGCAGCGGGAGGAGGGGAGGAGAGACCTAGGATGTTCGGTCTGATGGCCATCTGCTGCAACTTGTTCAAGCGGTGGCGAGAGCCTGTCAGAAAAGTGACCCTTGTGACGGTGGGCCTTGATAACGCTGGTAAAATGGCCACAGCAAAGGGAATCCAAGGAGAGCATCCTAAAGAAGTAGCTCCCACTGCTGGATTTTCTAAAATTGACCTTAGACGAGGAAAGTTTGAAGTCACCATCTTTGACTTGAGAGGTGGAAAAGAATTCGGGGAATCTGGAAGAATTATTATACTGAGTCCTATGGGGTAATATTTGTTGTGGATTTCAGTGATGAAGAGAGAATGGAAGAAACAAAAGAGACAATGTCAGAAGTGCTCAGACATCCTAGGATATCAGGAAAGCCTATACTGGTGTTAACAAATAAACAAGACAAGGAGGGGGCTTTAGGGGAAGCTGATGTGATTGAATGTCTGTCTCTCGAGAAGCTGGTCAATGAGCACAAGTGTCTGTGCCAGATTGAACCTTGTTCAGCAGTATTGGGATATGGAAAGAAAATTGACAAGTCCATTAAAAGGGGGCCTTATTGGCTACTGCATATCATTGCAAAAGACTTTGGTGCCTTAAGCGAACGCATCCAAAAAGACACACTGAACAGCAAGCTCTTAAGGAACAAGAGAAACGAGAGAGGGTGAGCGAGTACAGAAATTAAGAGAAGAAAGAATGAAAGCAAACTGAACGGATGGGGCCAGTGGTGTGGCTGAGATGGATCCAGGGCCAGTTCTTGCTAACACTTTCCAGCCCATAGCATCAGTAATCATGGAGAATGAAAAAAGCTAGAAAAAGAGAAAGAGAAGCAGACTGTGGAGAGAGAGAGAGAGAGAGAGAGAGAGAGAGAGAGAGAGAGAGAGAGAGAGAGAGAGAGAGAGAGAGAGAGAGAGAGAGAGGTTTGCCTCCCGGAACATAATGAGGAGCAGGGGCGAGGGGCGAGTAGAGTTGCAGAGCCAGCCTAGTGGCTGCCACAAAAACAGTAACAGTGGAGTGGTGGAGAGTCACAAGGAGGCCCTGTCACAGCAGCTGAACAATAAAGATGAGCTAGACCAGCGGTTGTCAGAATCAGACAACAGTAAAAAGAAAACTAAGAAGCTGAGAATGAAAAGGAGTCATCGGGTAGAACCAGTCAATACAGATGAGTCTGCTCCTAAGAGTCCTCCTCCTCCCCCTCCTCCCCTTCCTCCCCCTCCTCCCCCTCCTCCCCCTCCTCCCCCTCCTCCCCTCCTCCTCCTCCCCTTCCTCCCCCTCCTCCCCTTTCTCTCCCTCCTCCTTCTCTTCCCCCTCCTCCCCCTCCTCCCCGTCCTCTTTTCTATGGGAAGCCACTGCCTCCTCTGGCTGTACCACAGAGACCTAATGGTGATGCTCCGGACATGATCTCATAACCAAATCAGATGGGTTGGTTCTTTTAATATTACCAGAGTGAACTGAGACCTTTCCCAAAAGTAGAAAAGCCCTGAACACTGACTGATTCCTGAGTAAGACAACTATAATATCAGGGAGGAAAGAATACCCAAGAACTTGACCTGAACATTTACTTCTCCATGTTCTGTGGTTAAAGCAGAAAGGAAACAAAAGGACCAGTAGCTGACGAGCATTTGGTCACGTTAGCAAGATGTAGTGTTGATTCTTTGGTTTACATGTGCCTACTCTTGGACATTCTCCCAAAGGAAAACCTCCTCAGAAATGGAGCCAATGGACTCTACATACCTGATCATTTAATAGTCTGTATTTCTATGCATTAAACATGTTTTGTAAGGTACATGTACATGAAAAGGGAATCCTGGGAATTTATAACCTCAATTTTAACTATTTTTGTATTTTTTTTCTACACCTTTCTTTGAGTTTGCTATTGTATTGACTGTGCACTTTTCTGCAGATGCTTGCTTTAAACTGTCTGAATAGAAAGTTGACTAACTTGACAGACATGAGGTATACAGGCAGGTATGAGCAGGATGTGTTTAAATGTTTTGTGATAGCATTGCTTTTAAAATGTACACCTATTTTGATGTAATGTTAAAATAGTTGCTATTTTAAAAAAAATAGCTGCTATTTTAAAAAGCAAATTTTCAGATCTTTAATTCTACCCAATCACATGATTTCAAAGTAGTAATGGAGGACAGAATTCAGTTCTGATGTCACTGTCTTGTTTTCCTTGGTGACGATCTCAATAAATGTTAAGATATGTGAAATAGCTTTTTTAAAAAAAATCCTAAACTTGTTTAAATTAGTAAAAAAAAAAAAAAATGTGTCCTGTGAGACATTATTGAAGGCTCTAAAAGACCCAACTGAAGGACTGGACACTTTGAATGCCTGTCACCTGTGAGGAGCTCCACTGACTGGATTGTTTCCATTCTTTCATGCCTTGAATTTAAAGGTAAGAAGACTGCAAAGGCTACTGCTTGTCTATAAAGTTCAGTTTTACAGCAAATACAGCCATTCGAGTGAAAGTGCTGGCTCAGATCCCATGGTAAAGAACTAATTGTAACAGGACTTCTTAATTTCAAATGACAGCTCTTGCTTTGCTCTTGAATGCCATGCATAAGGTTCATCCATCCTTTACCAAGACTTCTAGACTTATTTAGTAATGGATTCATAAGGTAATATTCAATTGAAAACATGCCTTTAATTCAAGGTGAAGATTACAAGAAAAACAATTCCCATGTCACCTTGTGTAGCCACAGACATACACTGGTTTTGGAATGTACGTCCTGCTAAGGTACCTTATTGTCTGTTAAATGTTTGTAATGCATTGTGTTCACATTTCAGCTCACTGGACCTGGATTGGTCAGGTCACATTGTCCTAGTGAGCAGTGGCATTTCTGTGAGTTTGTGCATCATCTTGCGCACTGAGGGGAAAGCATTTTAATTTCTATGCAAAACACATATGCAGAATTAGTAGGTGGCCCAGATATGACAGATCACAGGAACACAGGAGGCAAAATCTGAACTGATTTAGAGGGAAATGCTCATCCTTTTAATTCATTTTGTAATATTTAAATTCCCTTTTAAAACTAAACACACTTTTGCTATCAGGTTTGAGAATAAAGATTTTTTTTATTCTTGCTTTGTACCAGTGTTTACTGTAGAGTACAGTAATTACCGACTATTTCATATAAGTGATTTTGAAATTGTAACATTAACTGGAATCAATGTTTTCTATAATAGTATCTGTTTTCTTAAAGCAGTGTAAAAATTCTTTAAAAGATGTTTTGTAAATCTTATCGGGTTTTAACACTTCTGTGTTTATTTTGTTATATTACACATTTTCATTCTTATTCAACATGGATTATAACATATCACAATAAAAAATTATTTACACCAAAAAAAAAAGGAAAAATAAAAAAAAAAAGAAAACATATGAGACAGAGACTAGTTGAGAATGCAGGATAAATAACACTGTATCAGAGGAGTCCAGTGGATACACCTCTGCATTGTATCATACCTGGATCCCAGACTGGCTGGTGCTTTCTGGACAGAAACATTGAAAGTTGCTCAGATCTCAGAAAACAAAGGTTTTATACGGCCCTGATGAAAAGCATGCATACCCTCCCCAGGCCCCAGTTTTGTGGGAAAAATAGTAAAACAGACAGTCCTACGCATAGAACTGATATACCTGGAACACATTTGTTTCTAATTTGAAACAAGTTGCCTGGCACTATTGTCATGTTACTGCAAACCAGAAAAAAATATATACTTCATCCCATTAAACAGCCATCCACATAAACTCTTAAATGGTTTCATAGCTGTAGGTTGGGCCAGACATTAAAGATATAATCATCAGTGCTACATACTTTATTCAAGCTGCTCTGATTTGTCTTGCTACCCCCAACAAGACCAACAAGGCCTGTTCTTCCCTCTTCAAAATGTCCCCAGGAGTTTAAGACAGCTAAGACCTGGGTTTCACACTGTTAATTCTCCAACCATTTGGAAATGTTTCTTATTTTAGCCCTGCAGAGCCTGGAGCCCTGTTTACCACTTGAATCTTTCTAGTCCTTGTTGGATAACAGAAAATGAGTTGTTATTTCGCAGAGCACTGCTATACAATAGAAAGAATGTTCTTCTCCAATGCAATTCCAGATTTTATAGCCACATTAAGAAGGATAGAAATCAAACAAGTGAAGTCAGTTTTAGTGGCTTATCTGTTAAATCCAATATAGAAACAACTGATTTCCTTTCTTTTCATGTCATTTGCCATAGAGGCAAAAACTAAAAACACCAAAAGGAAGAGGAAATAAAACCAGGGAGAAAGGGGGGAAAGGAAAAAAAAAAAAAACCTGGGAAAGAGGTAAGAGGAGAGTTGTTTTTTGTTTTTGCTTTGTTTTGTTTTTGTGTTTTTGTTTTCATTTACAATTAGTATTATCAGAAAGACAGACAAAACAATGAACTCCTGCAAAAGAAATTTTTGGAAGCAGTACACTTTTAAATGGGAACCATTTAAAGAACAAGAGAGAAACTCTGTACATTAAAATATGGAAATAACACAGTCCTAATGGTTTGGATCCCCCTCACCAAAGAAGAGAAGAGGACACACACAAAACAAGGAAAAACATTTTTTAAATGTCAGATGTCAGCCCAAGACTTCACTATCTCAGGGAGCTAAAAACCAGTCATAGGTAATTAGAATTAATCAGAGCTCTCGAGCTCTGGGAAGCTTTGTGACCACAGAGAAAAGCCCTAAGTGCTAAGGCAAAATGATCTTCAACACAAACTCTTTTTTTTGTTTGTTTGTTTTTTGTTTGTTTGTTTGGTTTTTTGTTTTTTTGAGACAGGGTTTCTCTGTATTGTTTTAGAGCCTGTCCTGGAACTTGGTCTGTAGACCAGGCTGGCCTCAAACTCACAGAGATCCTCCTGCCTCTACCTCCCGAGTTCTAGGATTAAAGACGTGCACCACCAATACCCAGCTCAAAACAAAGTCTTTACTAATGTCTTTGGGGTTGCAAAGTTGATCAAGAAATAAAACAAAACAGACATTTTCTTCCTGAAACTTTCCTCAGTAGAGTGTGCATGCTCCTAAGAGACTGAGCTGAGAAAGCAAGGGACTTTCCTCAATACAGGGAACTTTGAAATGAATAAAGGGATGTGCAGAAGGTTTCAAAAACAGAAGTCTCCAAGTTTCAAAGGGGCTGCTATGAAACCAACCCAGACGGAAAGGGTTAAGAAAGGCTGTTGGGATTTAGCTCAGTAGTAGAGCTCTTGCCTAGCAAACACAAGTCCCTGAGTTTGGTCCCCAGGATGGGAAGGAAATAAATCACAGACTTTTAGAAAGTAAAGGATGAAAAGAGACAATAGGCTTCAAGAGAGACAGCTGTCAGGATCATAGGAATATCTTTAATGTAACTGACATACTATGTGGAAAATCTTATTAAGATGACTTAGGAGTGTGGGAAGAATTTGTGGTAGGAAATAAACTATTAGATCTGTAGAAAAACAATAAGGCAATTATCATTTCCAGGGGAAACAAACTTCTGACAAAAAAAATATGGTATTTGTATATTTCTGACATTTCAGGGAATGGTAACAACATAGAGAATGTAAATACTGAATACATATTTAACTAAACTTGATATTCAACTGTATTGGGAAGAAAACAGAATAAAAGGGGAGAACTAGGTCCTTTCTTCATGAGAATATAACTGAAGACATCAAACATTAATGAAAGGAGAAAGCAATAAATATAAGTGATTCAGAAAATGAACAAAAAAAGTGTAAGACAAAAAAAAACACAAATAAAACATGATGACACTAAGAAATAAGATACTGCAGGGAAAAACATGACTTAAGGAAAAACAATCACCTTATACCATCTCACTTTCAAAGAATTTATGAATTGCTTGATGATAATTTTACTGTACTAGCCTATGCTAGCTTAAAATTCACACCAAAGAGAACTGAAAATAAAAAAGTAAATACTCTGTCCTAACCAAGTTTAGGCATTCCCTCTCAAAAGTTATTCCATAAAATTCTCTCCCTAAAATACTACCATTAGAATCTGGCACCTTTGGGGTCTGGTTAGGTCATGAAGATGAAACCCTTATTAATAAGGTTAGTACCCTTATAAAACAGAATGTAGAACAATTCCTCAACTCTTCCAACACATGAAAACCCAGCCCAAAGGTATCACTTATGAACCAGAAGGTGAGACCTTATGTTTCTCTCCTGCCTGAAAGTTCCCCAGGAGCTTATATAAATTTTAGTGCTCAGTCTCTAGCTCAGGCTTGTTACTAGCTACCTCTCAAATGTAAATTAACCTGTATTTCTATTTAAGTTTTGCCATGTAGCTCATGGCTTGTTACATCACTTTTTTACACATCCTGCTTGTTCAGTGGCTCGCTGGTATCTTTGATTCAGCCCTTCTTCATCCCATCATAATTAGTTTGGTCACCCAGCCTATATATCCTGCCTGGCTACTGGTCAATCAGTGTTTTATTGTACCAATCCAAGCGACAAATCTTTACAGTGTACAAGAGGATTATTCCACAGCATCTGGAGGCACCTTTAGTTTTGACTTTCCAGGCTCTAGAAGTCTTAGAATAAATTTCTGTTCTAAATTATCTGTTTATAATATTGTGTGACAGACACTCAAACTAGGCAAGACACCATCATAACTATGTAGTTGTTCTAAGTATCAGGCAGAACGTTTGAGCCTTCACAAATTATAAAGATTAAAGTCATGCTTTCCCTTAATTTCTTTGTTCTTGACCTTGTGTTATTTGTATTTACATTGTAATTTTTTAAAGAATATGGCTGAAGTTGAGTGCTTTAAATATCACTATCACTCAGGTCATCATCCAGCCAGTTGTCCCTTTTCATCTAATCTACATTGTGTCTTCTCCTCAGGACACAGAAGCATGATTACTGCAATGCAGAGGAGTTAAGATGAAAACATCAGTCATTTCACATAGGAAGGCCATGAGGGCCCCAGGATCCTCAGCGTAACATTGTAACATAAAGAGTTCTGTTCTAGGCTAAGGGGTGGTAGAAACATTGAGTTTGCTTCAACACAGAACTGTTTTCACCTCTGTCTAAGCTAGCTCTCCTCTTATCTGTGTCTCCAAAACTGTCCCATGCTCTGTCTGATTACAAGGGGCCAGCTCTGAGAGGACCAGACAGATAGATGGCCAGCAGAGTTGGAGGAAATCCTCCACTTAAGAAGATCAAGTCCATGACCACACACCCACGCAATGACTGAAAACAAAGGCATGGATGGCAGGCACTCCACATGGACCTGGCTACGGTCCCAAAAAGTTCTGCTTCAACCTTCTGAAAACTGTGGCTTTGCATATAACCAAGTCACTATAAACCAAGACAACCCCACTCAGAAGGCCTAGGAAAACATTCAAGAGATCTCATTTCCTAAGTTAAGCATTTTGTGGCTGATAAATTGTGAGCCTATTTATATAAAATTATACAGGCTCCCTCCACTTGAGAAACTTAGTTTAAGAAAATGATGAAGGTATGAAGAGCTAAGCCATCAACTTACATCTCTAAAAGAGTCATTTGCCTTAGTTCAGCTGGCTTGAAACTCACATCTGATTATAATTTAGTACATTTAAAGTCCTTGCTGTGTTAACGCAAATTCATTTTTCATCAGTAGGTAGAAAAATCACCTTTAAATGTGGTTTCTATCTCAAACAAAGCCTGGAGAGTAATTTTAGGGTAATAGTTTTTGGCCTCGGATAAAAGTTGTAACAGACACCGTTACCTCCATTTCCTGTCAAGAATGTGTGTACATCTAAAATGCAAACCTGGTGGTCATATGCTAAGCCATAAGTGCATTCCTAGTCCCACAACTGTTAAAGAATCCGATTCTACCTGAATTAAAATGTATCCACTACGGTTGCATAATGAGACTGTGTGTGTTTGCCTTTCTGGATGGTTCTGTGGACTGCTTCTTGGCTAAAATGTTGAAACTTGTTTTTCTTAAGTTCAAGGAACTCAGATGTCAAAGGTACAGCATAGCCATCTGCCACAGGGTAGTCAAGCTTTCCTGGAAGTTTAATGATGGTTTTGTTTCCTGCCAATTGGCAATAGTCTATGAAGTTCTGGGTACTTAGGTCACAGGGACTCATTCTGAAACACATAATAAAAAAGTGAAATACAATAGATTAAAAAAAATTTTTTTTCTAGGAGATCATTTTGATTTTGCTACATCTGCTATAGTTTGGATCCAAGGACTCTTGAGTTGAAATCCTAGTCCCTAGCTAACAGTGTTACTAACTGATGGCAGTGCCTTTAAAACGTGGTGCCTGGGGAAGGAAGTCATGGTATTGTAGACACATCCTTCAGAAGTACAGCCCCGTTTCAGTCTCCCTTCCTTTCTGGCCTCTGGGAGGAGAAGAAGTTTGTTCAACCATGTGCTCTGTCCCAGGCCCAAAGCAGTGGGGCCAAGCTACTGTATAGTGAAACCTCAGAATCCACAAGTCAAAACAAATCTACCTCAGGGTGCTGGGTACCTGACTAATGCAATCTGTTAATCTGGGAAACATCTGAAAGTAATTGTTTGCTGTGAGGTGTTTGTTTGTTTGTTTGTTTGTTTTTCATTCTCTGTGTATGAGTGTTTTTCCCTGTGTGTGTTTTAGGTACATGTGTGCATACAGTTCCCTCAAAGACCAGAAAGGAGTGACATATACCCTGGAACTGGAGTTACAGACAGTTGTCAGTGGCCATATGGGTGCTGGAAACCAAACCTAGATCCTCCAGAAGAGCAGCCTTTGCTCTTAACAGCCGAACCATCTCTCCAGCTCTGGAAAGTAATTGTTGAACCCATCCTTTTTAGAGAACATGATCTCCCAGGGAATTTTACCCTGGAGTTATTTTATGATGCATGCAGTTCAGAAATTTAATGGCATAATCAGCAATAAGTAGTATCCGCATAATAACATGTATGATACACAGGCATCTTGTAGAATAATTTGATCTGTAATGGCATGGCTTACTTCTCCCTACTTGAAGCACCTGGGCCTCAAAAAAAAAAAAAAAAAAAAAAAAAGGAAAAATAATTGGCACAAACATGTTTAGCTGAGAAACATACAGTAAACAAAAGCAGAGAGGAAAAATGATGTGTGAATTTAAAAAATTTATATTTAGGCACTTATTCAAACATTTAACAGAATCTAAGAAAATGATATACTAAACAACTAAAAAACACTAGGCATATGGAATATGATTTTAATGCCTGCCCTTTAAACACATACATGCAAACTAGACACACTCATTGAAAGACCTAGATTTTGACTACATTATATTATATTGCCTTGGATTTTCTTATAGTATAGATATTACTTGAGAAAGACTCTTGGATACTGGAGAGATGGCTGAGCAGTTTCAGTGTTTCCTAAGCAAGCTAGAAGGAAAAGACCGAATCCCAAAAGTTGTTCTCTGATCTCCACACTCCCACACATGCCTACATATACACAAGTAAAGTTTTTCTAAGTTCAAAAGAAAAAAAAAAAAGACACTTCCAAACAGTATATGCACGTACACCACGTACACACAAAAGTAATACCAGTTAAAGACTTTCTTAAACCTAATTATATCTTACAGTGCTGGTGAGAAATACGAAATGCTGTGAATCAGTTGTTGTTCGTGGATCTAATTAAAGCCATGTGCATATTTCAAATTCTGCCTTAAACGGCATCTCAAGATTGTCCAAGTTAAAATGAATGCACCTTTTTCAGCTCTCTCTTTAGGTCCCAACACTTAACATTCTGGTACGACCTCCTTCCAGCCCTTTCTCTAGCAGCCTGACTCTCCACGTTAAATGCCTTGAGCTTAATTGTACCTACTAGGTGGCTATAAACAGAACTGCACAGCTGTGGGCTTTCCAAATAAGCACCTTTGCAAGAATAATCACCAGCCGGGGGGAAAAAAAAAAAAAGATGTTGAAAAACAGGGTGCTATGTTACGTGCTGGGCTTTCACAGCAAGAGCTATATGCAGACAGTGGCCACACTCTATGTGAACTCAGAGAACATGACTGGCACAGGATCATGGGAGATAATGGGGCGCTAAGCCTGGCCCATCCACGACAAAGCAGCAGTAACTTAAGACTTCATGCAAGCATGCTGCAACAATTGCTGCGAAATCTTTGTCAAAAGGTCCAAGAATGCAATAAATCAGAGTATACAGAAGCACAGGTAGGCTGCTCTTCAAGCAGCTATAGTGAAAGATAAAAACACAGAGTAGCTCTGTGGATATATCTGGTGGCTTCCATTCATTGGATACCCCATCCCATCCCATCCCACCCCATCCCACCCCACCCCCCCCACCTCACCCAACCCCCAGGAAAGGGAAGTGTCCCTGTCCCTCAGCCCTCTCCTCTTGCTGAAATGGAGGGAACCTAAAGGAAAATGTCCCCATTCAGGCAATCAGCCATTTGCCTGGCGCTGTACCCTCGCCTCCCCTAGGTTTCGGTGAGGCAAGGAACAGAAAGAACTCAGGGAAAAGGAGTCGCTTTAGTTTGAGTTTTTAATTATTTGGAGGATTTATAGCTAAGGCAGAAAAATCAATATCGATTCAGATAACTCTCTAAAGATATTAAGCATTAAAAAAAAAAACCCTGCAAATGTCTCTACCATCACTCTTTCCCCAACATAAAAAAATTACAAGACACAAAAAATATCCTGATTTTAAAATCGGTATCCCACCTTCCTTGGAGTATGGCCTCTATCACTCAATACAAGACATGAAATAAAGGTCATGTTCATGTGAAAGTGATTAGCCTAAGGAATGAGGTTAATGTTTTCCTAGTAAACTGTTTTATGGAAATTTCATTCATTTGTAGAGAATCTGAAGAGATTATAAAAATGCTATTAGAGGTATAACAAGAGTTGGTGTAAAAGGTATCCATATCAGTTACACGGAGAATTCAACACCTCTCTGGGCTATGTGAGACTACGTCTCGTGTGTGTGGGTTTAGATGGGTGTGGGTGATGGTGTGTGTGTGTGTGTGTGTGTGTGTGTGTGTGTGTGTGTGTGTGTGTGTGTGTCCGCGCGCGTGCGTGAGCTCCCACATGTGCTAACACACCTGCAATCCTAGCTACTCGAGAAGAAGGCAGGAGAGTTCTGAGTTCAAGGCCTGCTTGGGATACAGAGTGAGTTCAAAGCTACGAGTAATGCAGCCAGACTCTGTGTCAAATTTTTCCACAAGGTTGTGGAGGGTTGCTGAAGCTCAATGGTAGAGTGCTCACCCAGCATTCAAGAAGCCCTGGGAGACATCAACAGAACTGTAAAATACTTACATTTATATATACATACACATGCGCGCACACACACACAGTATGGAGAGAAGACAAAATCCTATTTTATTCTAGAAAACACTTTTTATACTTCTCAGCAAGCTGTAAACAGCTCCCTTTGAGAAGCACTGCCAACTAAGAACTCCTTCAGATGCAAGTAGTACATAAACCAAATTTGGAAGCTGAAAATACAACTAGATTACATGAAGAGTTCAGAGGAATTCACATGCTCGGGGGGAGGGGTGTCTGGTACATACTGTTTATCAAGCACATGGCCAAGCCCTGAGGAGACAATGGCCTTCCTAGAACCACTGCTGAGGCCTAATCACAAGACCTCTGACACAGTCTCCTCAGTGTCCTCTCTACCAGTGAAGCTTCTATCTCCTGCTGTGCTCTGAGTACCTGTGACCTAACTTGGGAAGCAATGGCTTTAGAAGGTACAGATTTTCTGGGTGGCAGCCATCTAGGATGCCATGGCGAAGAGAATGGTTGTCCTTGCAAAGGGGGCCAGAGGATGACCCCCTAACCATGAAAGTGACGCTGAACATGATGGGGCCTTGACCTTGTACCTCTCAGTCTCCAAGCCAGCAGCTCTCAACCTTCCTACTGCTGTGGTACTTTGCTACAGTTCTTCATGTTGTGGTACCCCACAACCATAAAATTGCCTTGCATCTTTGTAACTGAAACTTTGCTATTGTTATGAATGATAATGAAAAAATCTGATATGCAGGGTGTCTGATATGTGGCCTCTGTACAAGGATTGTTTGATCCCAGAGTGGTCACGACCCACAGGTTGAGAACCCCTGCTCCAGATGATAAGAACAACATCCTATCATTTATAGCTACTGAGTTGTACATTCAAGGGCTTCATGGAAGTCTCCAATCTTTCGACACAGTATTATGACATCATCATCTGGGCCATCAAACATGCTGGGCCATGCTCACAGCTATCTGGGCTGCCTGTGATCCACAGATCACAGGATGAGCATACCTGTCAAACATCTCCCAGAGTCGTATTTTCTCTGTTTTCCCTGCAAACAACTAGTAAGAAGAATCTACTTTCTAGGGTTGGAAAAGAGAAGTGTCCCAGAGGGAGGCGCTCTACACAGGAATGGCGGTGACCTATCCTCAGTGATTAGCTTGACTGGCAGCTACATCAGGAATAAGGGAAGACACACATGTAGTCCCTGTAGAATATACAGCATTCCTGCTGCAGCAACTAGGTGTGGGGAAGGGAGGACTCTCCAGAGGACGAATGCCCGCCCTGATCTTTGAAAGAAGGGAGAAGTGAGCTAGCAAAAAAGACCTGAAGTCATAAAGGAAAGCCTGGTTCTTCAGTCTCCACGGCAAAATCAGCTTCTTAAAAAACGGACTCATCCTAGGGTCCTTGGTGAAGGGAAATATGCCCCGGGGGATTCCAAAGCACAGGCATACAGTTGTCATGAGTGCAGCATCACAGTCTGTCTGCCAATCATAACAGACACTGGCTTTTCCTGACAGTTAATCGCTAAATCTTATAAAACCACAATGAGGGGTGGGAAGCGTCGGAAAAGAACCTTCAATGCTACAGTAAGTGAAGTCACTTTTATCAGAGAAACAGAGCAATTTCCATCTGGTGCTGGGTTCATAAACATCTTCTCCAATTCTGCTGTGGTCCCCAAGTCTCCCTTTCAAGTAGAGGAAACTGCACTGACTTCTGGGAGTATCCATCTTCATGAGAAAAGGATGAGTATTCTTCCTTCCTCTATTACATTTCTTGCCAGTAAGGGAAACTGAAGGTCCAAAAACTCTTTAATCAGAAAAAAAAAAATCTTAAAACAAGACTTGTGTATATATGGAGGGAGCCATGTGTGCATGAGTACAGTTGCCAGAAGAGTCCAAAAGAGAGTATCAAATCCACACAAGCTCAAGTTATAGGTAATCATCAACCACTGTGGGTGCCAAGAACTGAACTCCAGTCCTCTGGAAAAGCAATATATGTTCTTAACCACAGAGCTATCACTCCAGCCCCCCAAGAAACTTTCCCATAATGGTGATACCAGAGATGCAGAACTCCAGTTTGAGGCCCAGACAGGCCCACAGAAGTCCTTGGTACAAGCAGGAAATGTACATACACTTTGGTCACAGAAGTTGCCACCCTCCATGGAAGGGATGAGCACTTAGCTTCACCCAGCAACTGCACTGGTTTCGGAGTATAAATAAAAGGTGATTTCCCACTTGCTAAAAGACAGCCCTCTTGGACTCCTCTAAGGCCATCAGCATCAGGCCTCCTGTGGCACACTCAGTCCTCTGATCAAGCATGGCAGACACACACTAACAACACATCTATATACAACCCCACCAGGCTGCTGATAGCTTATTGTCAATCGCACATGAATAAACAGGATTTGTAGACTTTCCAGAATGCCTGAGGATAGGAAGAAAAGCTGTGAGCAACACAGTGACTGGGAGTTTGTTAACAGCTCTCATTAGCAAAACCTTGAACCTTCCCTGACCTCTGTTCTTATTTGACACCCCATTAGACCTTCATTTGTTTCTATGTGACACCCCACTATTCTCACCCACTGGTGTATGCAGATTCCCTCAGAATAAAACCCTGGGATGGGCATTAGTGTCAAAGCCATTTATTTAATTTAATTTAAAAAATAATAATAATAAAAATATACCAGGGCTACTGGGAGGGAGGAGGCAGCCTGCACAACAGTGAATGGGTTCTGCCAGGGCCACAGCACTGATTCCGAGGGCCACTCCTCAGAGTCAACAGTAATGTTCTCTCACAGTCCCACAGGAGGCTTGGAAGATGGTATGCCCTGCACACCCTCTCCTCCTCTCTCCTTGCGTAAGCTTCATGGTAGAAACTGTAAGCAAAACCAGAAACCATCATGAGTAAACTGTTCAAGGAAACAGTCTTGGGATTTATTGTGATGGCTCAGTGGTCAAAGGCACACTCTGCTCTTCCAGATGACCTGAGTTCAATTCTCAGCACCCATGTGTGGCGGCTCACAAATGCCTATGGGCCCAGCCTAGAGATCCAACACCTCTGGCCTCCATAGGCACCTGCTTTCCCAAGCACCTACAGACAGACAGACAGACAGACAGACAGACAGACACACACACACACACACACACACACACACACACACACACACACACACACACACATTTTAAAATGTTTAAATCTAAAAACCAAAGAATAGGCTGGGCTGTGGTGGCACACGTCTTTAATCCCAGCAATTGGAAGGCAGGTGGATCTCTGTGATTTTGAGGCCAGCTTGGTCTATAAGAGCTAGTTCCAGGACAGGCACCAAAACCAAAGAGAAACCCTGTCTTGAAAAGCAAAAAAATAAAAATAAAAAGTGAGAGCAATGAGTTGATACATGCTTGGTGTTCAGCATGCTTTCTCCTTTACACTCAGCCCAGGGTCCAGTCCAGCCCATGAAATAGAATCACACACATTTTCAGCAGGTATTCTTTCTTTAGTCAACTCAGCTAAGAAAAAGTCCTTGTGGGCCTGCCTTCAGGCCAACCTAATTCAGAAAAATCCCTCAATGACTTCTCTCCCTCCATCATTTTCTCGAATCAAAAAGAAGTGTCACACGAGGTGAAAGAAATTATGGAGTTGGGCAATGACTTATTTTGCTTGATCTGAAATTAATAGAGCCAAACAGAACTGATGGGATCAGAAAATGAATAAGCTACTGTCTCTCCTACTATCAAACACTCCTGCACTCACTCACTGAAACTCATCCATCCCCACTTCATTGCTGTGCTACATAAGAAAACACTAGAACAGGGAGCCAGGGATGTAGGCCAGTTTGGAAGGGTGCTTGTCTGCATACACAAAACCCTGGGTTCCAATCCCAGCATTTGGGAGACAGAGGCAGAAGGATCAGAAGTTCAAAGATCATCTTCTGCTACACTGTGAACTCCAGGCCAGCCTGGGCAGCATGAGATGCCAACTTCAACAAAAGTTTTTTGTTTGTTTATTTTTTGAAAGAAAACAAATAGATTCCATATCCCATACAATGTGCACAACAGTATCCTGGGTTTTGCACTAATAGCTCTACATCATTAGAAAACTCAAGTCCTAAACTATCTAGAAGACACTGAAAAATAATGGAAGAGGAAAAAAATAATGAGCCATACTCCCTATACTCATGAGCTTCCTTACCCAATAGGAGAAATGGAAAATTCACTAATAACCAGAAAGATGGTATTAACGCCATCAAGCCATGGCTCTCATCCCCAAGGCTCGAGATAATGACCATCAATGGGCACTGAAAGCCAGATCAACAACTAGTCTTGTAGAGGTTCCTCTTCCCAGACTCTACTGAAAATGCAAGAACTGGCAAGAACTGGCCCTACCTTCTTCACTGCCCTGCCATCTGGTCAAGCCATCAATGCAATGGAAGGAAGTTAGTGTGTTTCACGGTTAGAAACTACTTCTTTCCTTCACTGACTTGAAGACAAGAGATATGAGAAGAAATGAAAGTGAGGTTATGAAGACTGTGTCAAATATCACTAAGGAATACCCTGTATTTCACCTCACAGGAATAAGACTGTCACCCCAGCACAGCTGAGAAAAGTTATCCTGAGACATTGGACGTGTAGTCTGTGTGTGGTGCTTCATGCTTATGTCTCAAGCAGAGATCTCAGCTCAACAAGACAGTAACAATCACAAACTCTGGCAATAGTTAAGAATTATGAAGAGGTCTGAGAGCATCCAACTGGAGTTTTCTACACAAGCCCAAAAAGTTTGATGGACCCTTTCCTAAAGGCATGTATTGGTTAAATACAGAAGGTGAGTTCACTCAGCAAAGATGACAAGAGTAGGGGCAGACAGACACTTTGTGGAGAGTAAGCAGAGTGGACCAAGAAGGGAGTCTGCAAAGAATGAGTGGGTGAAGGGATGTGGTAGTTTAATTGGGCTCATGTGTTTGAACACTTGGTTCCCAGTTGGCGGCACTGACTGGGGAGACAATGGAACCCTTTTGGAGGTACAGCCTTGCTGGGGGGTAGTCCATCACTGAAGTGGGATTTGAGAATCCATAGCCTTACCACACTTCCTGCAAGCTCTCTCCCTCCCTGCTCCCTCTCTCCTTCCTGTATGCTGATGAAATGTGATCCACTAAACTCCTGCTCCTGCCATCATGCTATACCTTCCCCACCATTACAGACTAACCCTCTGGACCCAATAAATAATAATAATAATAATAATAATAGTAATAATAATAATAATAAACAGAATAAACCCTTTCTTCCTTCAAATGATTTTGACCATGGTACTTTATCACAGCAACAGAGAAATAACTAGCACAGAGCACAAAGGGGGGGCTCTTGGGACGTTATTCTAAAGTCGTTCTGAAGGGAATTAGGTCTTGCATATTTGCATATTTAAATGACTGACCGATTCAATCAAAGTGTGGGGAAGATAAGTCAAAGAACATATTAGGAAAACGGTCCCTGCAGTGGCTCAATCAGTCCATACAGGTGTCTCGCTGTCAAGGGGGCAGAGAAATATTCTTGGAAACAGAATCCACACAAAGAAATGATAAACAAGATCTAGAAAGTGAAGGAGAGGAGGTTAATTCAGCTGGTAAAGTGTTTGTGTTGCAAGGTATAAAGCCAGGTGTTCTACCCCCAACTGCCACATCAATTGACTAGGAATAGTGGTACCCTCCTGTCATCCCGGCACTTAGGAGGTGCAAGCAAGGGAATCCGAAATTCACTATGGCTACACAGAGAGTTAAAGGATAGTCTGGGCACCCTTTTCCTTCTACGGGGTTGCCTCATCCAGCCTTAATAGGAGAGGAGGTGCGTAGAAGCTCTGCAACTTGATATGCCTTGGATGGCTGATGTCCATGGGAGGCCTGACCTTTCCTAATGAGAAAGGGAAGAGAAGTGAGTGGATGGGGAGGTGTGGGGAAGGGACTGGGAGGAGAGGGGGAAAGGACTGGGAGGAGGAAGTATAATATGCAGTTGGGATATAAAAACTAAACAAATAGAAAGAGAGAGATAAAAAACAAATAAATATTAACTTTAAAAAAGAAAACAAAATGTGAACTTTAAAAAAAAAAAGTCTGGGCTAGAGGAGGTCATGTCTAGTGGATGTGAAATTAAGAATTCTTGATTCCATGGAGTTAGGCCTGTCCTCAACTCTCTGTGTGTAAGAAAACAGCAGAGGAAGCACAGGTTAGGGAGTGAGGCTCACTTTTGTTACGGATATACACACTGGGTTTAGCAGTGCAGTAGACCTGGAAACGGAATGTGGAATGCACCCAACTACCTGCTGAGATAAACAGGTTACAGGTGAATATGGGCACTGACTGGCTGACCAAATGTAAGATGGTGGTGCTAGACTTCACACCCTGTGAAGGGTCCTGAGGAAGAAGGACAGCTGTGGAGATGTTACAGCTGGCACGGTGTTTGTGATGCACACATGAAGAGTATGATGCCATACCCACCTAAAAGCTGAGCATGATAGCTCATGTCTGTAGTCTTGGAGAGTGGAAAGAGGTCGACTGTAGAAGGTCACTGGCCAGCCAGTTCAGACAAATGGGCTCCAGGTTCTGAAAGAGACCCTGTCTCATGGAAGGAGACATCTGACGTCAACCTCTGGTCTCCATGTGGATGTACACATGCATGCACATACAACAAGAACAAATGCATACACCACACACAAGGAGGAGAGTGGGGAGGGGAGGAGGAGGAGAAGGTGGTGACAGTGGCCTTGCTGCTGCCAGCAGCTGCAGCAGAAGAGTTAGGGACTCAGATATGCTCAAGCTCTGGTTTACAGATGGAGGAAGGTGTCATGAGCCTGGAGAAGTGTCCTTCAGAGGCTGAAAAAAGTAGATCAGATTCTATACTGCAGCCTCCTGGTTCTAGAACCCCAGTTTTCACTGCACGCCTCCAGCTTCCAGGGCTGTAAGGCGATCTATGCATGCCGGTTAGTACCACCAAGGTCATGATGATTTATCACACAACAGTCATAGAAACTAATACAAGTGGCCTTTAGGTATCTGAGCCAACAACAACGCTAGCCAATATGAGCATGTAACCCCACTAGAGAATAACCTGGAAGGAAAAGGGCCTAGAAGCTGATGATCCAATCCAACATCCTGACAGCTGAAACTGTTACTTTATACCTTACTTCACTCCAAGGAAATGTGTGTTAAGCAATACTGAAGTACAGTTTTATTTATCCGGAGTAGAAAAAAAAAAGTAAAATAGACAATGCTGGTGAGAGTTTGGAACTCTGGAGATGTCACATGTTACCACGGTGACTAGAGAGTGGGGAATTCACAGAAACATCATTTGGAAGTCTGAGAAAACTGCCATGGATAACCTAAGCATCAAAATAAACTAATAATCATTTCAAATGTAAACATCACCACCACCACTTAATTTCTGTGCTTCTATGAAGTACTAAAAGTGAGAAAATAACTGTTATTGAAGATAACTTCATTGGCTTCTGAAAAGAGGATGCCATGAGTATTATTATTAAACACAGCCTAGAACTGAGCTGTGGTTTCATCCTTATGAAACCAGTTCTGTAGAGATTCTCACTGCCTCCCTTCACCTACCACAAAAAAGACTAAGATTTTATGCATTTCAAAACATAGGAAAATGAAGCCATCAGTCACTGTTCAAAAAGAAAGAGGGCTGGAGAGAGAGGAGGTGACTCCACAGTTAAGAGTTCCAAGTGTTGTTACAGAGGACAAGATCCCAGCCCCCACACAGCAGCTCCCAACCACCTGTGATTCCAGTTCCAGGAGATTTCATTCCCCCTCTTTTGGCCTCCCTGGACACCAAGCACACATGGAATACAAATACTTTATCACAGGCAAAACACACAACATATACAAAATAAAAACTAAATGTGAAAAGAAAGCAAAATGTTTAGGCAACCCTAGCAACTATCTACACATCATTAATTTCCAAGCTTGAACACCACAGCCCTCACCTCTAACTAAAACCTTGTCTAAAATCAAGTACACTAGCAGTCTTAGGGTTTCTATCGCTGTGAAGAGACACCATGACCACAGCAGCTATTATAAGGAAAACATTAAATAGGGGGGCTGGCTTACAGTGGAGGTTCAGTCCACTGCCATCATGACAGGGTGGCATACAGGCAGATGTGGTGCTTGAACTGAGAGTGTTATATCTCGAAGGCAACAGGAAGTCAACTGACAATCACGCCAAGGGAAGCTTGAGCAGAAGAGACCTGAAGGCCCACCCCCTCAGTGACACACTTCCTCCTACAAGGACATACCTATTAATAATGCCACTCCCTCTGGGGGCCATTTTCATTCAAACCACCACTCTAGCTACTAGCTACTGTGTTTATTTATTTATTTATTTATTTATTTATTTATTTATTTATTTATTTTCTTACTCCCACTGCTGAGATGTCATAAGCAGACTTTAAAATGTAGTAAATATAAAAATTCCCCAGTTGTCTGGTCTTTAAAAGTCACTCCCTCTGGTATATGCTGGGTGTAATTTTCTCATCATCCTCTATTGATAAAGAAGGTTTCAAATTTAACAGAAATGCTTGATCTTGGGAAGGGGGAGGCTGTGTTCCCTGCTTTGTCTATTTAGGCTCGAAACACATAAAGAGAGTAGATTTGTTTGTGTTCTAACCACAGAGAGAAATATTATAGTTAGTTCCCATACAGTCATAAACTAACCACGTAATTGAGAGTAGGGGGTAATATATCCACTTTATTATTATTATCCATATACTTGGTCATTTAAAGAGTCACCTGGGGGCTGGAGAGATGGCTCAGAGGTTAAGAGCACCTCTTCCAGAGGGCCTGAGTTAAATTCCCAGTAACCACACGATGGCTCACAGCACCATCCGTAATGAGATCTGGTGCCCTTTTCTGGTGTGCGGAAAAATATGGAGGCAGAGTGTTGTATACATAATAAATAAAATCTTTAAAAAAAAAAGTCACTTGGAAAATGTCAGTGCTTTCTTGGCATGTGAGTTTACCTACGTAATCAGTCTCCCTCTGAGAAAAGACATTTAGCCCAAACCTGGACAGATGCAGGATAGATAGGATGAGGGGCAGAGTTCCATCACCAAGTCAATCACAAAGAAAACAAGACCTAGGCTGGCTTAAAGACGAACAGCTCCCACTCAGCCATCTCCTGAAAGAAGTAAGTCAGAAGACAGGATGCCCGTCAGCAGGAGCCTATAAAATCAGAGTTTGGCAGCTAGAAAAAATTCCTTTCACTAAGGCCAGACTATGGAATCTGACCTGTTTCATTAATTTGAGGGGCTTATAACACATGTTGACCATATACACACAGCACACACAGTGACTACCCAGTGGGAAGGATTCTGGGTTGATCATGCATACAAAGCTATCTCCCTGTACTTGTCCCCTTTTATTCTACAAGCAGAAGAACCACAGAGTTGGGGCAAAGGCTTTTCTCGGCACGGAGTGGTTGTTCCTAGTAAACACTTCCAGTTCTAAGGGAAGTGTTGACTTAGCTAAAATGGCATGGTGGCAGCTGTGAACTCAGGAAGGACGGGGACTTGGAATGGAGTACACAACAATGAGGGAGAGGGTTGGGACTGCTCACCATAGCATCATGAAGAAGACCTCCGAACTCTCTGATGAATTTCAAGTTGAAACTCTACTGAGTTCTGACTTTGGTGAGCAATCAATTCTTCAGTCCAGGTAGAGAATTAGCCATGATTATGTGGCTGAGTCACTGCCTAGCCACTTAGTGTCTTAAAAGGCACCGCCAGGGCACACCTCCCTACTTCACGTGTACAAAACATGGCAGCCAGGGAGATGAGCTCCAGTGAGGAACAGCTGTGTCAGGGTGGAGAGTACTGTACCCAGGTGAAGCAAGTTGGGCATCAGGAACAACACGGGTCAGCTTCCAGAGCCAGACCCCTACCCCTCTGACAATCTATGCATCTGCCACCACTCCCTTCAAATCTCTGCTTACACAGAGAGAGGACCAGGAGATAGCACTCAAGAGTGGCAAGGCCTCTGGCCATCACAAGTCAATCAGACTACAGTCATGAACAGCCATGAGGGTTACTGGTTTATAGGCAACAATAAGAATCAAAAGAGGAGGTAGAGAAAACACTTCCTCCAACTCTTCATCAACACAAACACAGCTTAATTGGAAGCCAGCTCTCTATATTTTCTATCAGTTAAAGGACATTAATATTCAATTTGTAGCCATGGTTTTATCAGGGAAGAGAAAGGAGAGTACAGAGAGTACTGTTGGAAAGACCACAGGGCATGGTGGCTAGCACCCATCATCTCTGCATTCATGAGGAGAGAGAAGAAGGACAGCCTCAAGTTCAAGACCAGCCTGAACTACACAGTACCAGGCCAACCTGGGCTACCTAGAGACCCTGTCTCAAAACACTACAAAAAGAAAATTCAAACTAGTAAAAGTTAAAAGTTACAACTGCAAGAGATTCTTTGACAAAAGATTCAGAACAAAATAATAATAAAATAAAGAATTAGGGGGAAGGGTGGACATTGCTGCAAATTTCTGGAGCCAAATGAGGAGCATTAAAAAAAAAAAAAAAAAAACTTCCCTGAAAAGGGAAAGAAAACTTGACTAAAGCAAAGCCACACACGCTGCAACCTTAGTAACAATGACAACGATACACAGGAAAAGGACAATTTGGGAGCAGAGATTGCAAATAAACAGACCTTTCACAAGAAAAAAACTGGCCTTATCCTCATCCACCTCTGCACACCCTTCACTGGGTAACAGTAATTACCTTCCTCACAGGACATCGGAAAAGCAAGTGCTCCGTTAGGTACAGAGTCAAAGACAGCCACAGCAAAATCTCCATTTAGCCTTCCATTGCGAGATAATTAAGATTTTTAAGTAGGAAACATTCCATGTATATGTGGTAAGAAAGGGCTAAAGACATTTTTTTTTTAAGTAAAAATAAGGCTCACTCTGGCTGCAAATGTTGCCAGCACAGAAATATCTTTTCCACTTGGAATGAAATACTTTAAATAACCGTCTGGACTGATTCCCTTCTTACTCCCACCATTGTTATTACAGAGGAGCTAGAGTTTTAATAGCATATTTTGGATTAAATGAGCAAGGTTTCAAATTCACATATGTATATTTTAAAAGCTCTAAGCAGCTTTGGCTAGAGCAGGAGCAGAGATCCAAAAAGTATCGAAAAGATGGCCAAAAAAACATTTGGATAAATAACATCTGGCCGTGGTGGTTTGCTTCCCTTGAGTTTCTCAACTTCCTCCCTGGAGAAACCTAAGTCCCTTTTGGCCTTTCTCTGACTTCCTTTCAAATGTTTCGACAAATGGATACTTGTTGCATTTCTCGTTTCTTTATCTGGAGGAATATAGCAGGGAAATTCGGCCAAGCAGGAAGATGGTGTGGTAGTAGGTGTGCTGCAGCGTGCTAGTGGACATCCCTCAGCCTCAGTTCCCTTGAAGCCTACAAGGGACAGAAGCCCCTGGCATAAAGTGATGGCGGATTTCACCCCAGCTCTGCTACTTACCAGCCAGCCTTGACACAGGGTTCCATCTGGTGAGCCATAAATGCCCTCCTTCTCCTCCCGAGGGACTCAATTACAAGGGCTGAGGTTCTAGGAAAAGGAACCCACTCCTGCTAGTGACAAGTGCCATAGACCATGTGACCTGACCTGATGCCCAGCGCTCAGGGGAGCATCTTGAAAACTAACCTCACTGAATGAGGCGCTGTATTTCCTGGTGCCTGCTGTCGAGCCCAGCCAGCCTAGTTTATCTGTTTTCCTTCATTGCTCAGCTACAAGTCCTTTGGGCCAGCTCTAGCTCTGTTCCTCCCTCCTCGCTGGCCTCCAGTGAAATAGTGAAGGAAACCCACAAAGGAAAAACAAGCTATCCCTGCTCTTCCCTTGACTCCAGTCACCTGGGGGAAAGTTTGCTCATTAATCCATCCCTTCCAAACAAGCTAAGCAGAGATAATAACTTAGGGCAGTGGCTCAAGCTAAGCAGAGATAATAACTTAGGGCAGTGGTTCTCAACCTTCCTAATGCTGCAGCCCTTTAATACAAGTCCTCATGTTGTGGTGACCCCCAATCATAAAATTATTTTGTTGCTACTTCATAACTGTAACTGTGCTGCTTTTATGATTGTGATGTAAACCTCTGATATATGACTGGTGTGTGGAGGTCAAGACCCATAGGCTGAGGACCACTATCAGAGAGTTTCAAAAATAACTACCAATTAGTGCTATCTATATGCACTCACTGGCAGGTTTTGAAATAATAAGCAATTTTCTTAATCATATATTTTGAATATGAACACCTTCATTTTCTAACAATTTCCAGTGCTTAAAACTATTTGATATTATTTAAGGAGGCAAACGGGGAGAAAAGAGGAAAAAAATGAGAATTATCAACTTAATCTGAGGTTGAAGGAAGGTAAGCTTTGGATTATACAAGTGGGCACAATGACAATAAGAGACACTGGCACTATTCAAAGTATAGACTGGACCATTGCTACTGTGTGAACTGTGCATTCCCAGCAATCAGGAATGGCGGGACAGAGTACAGATTTTGAGGGCAAGCACTTAACTCCTCTGGCAATAGCTTCAAATGTTATTGCTTATCCCCGGGGTAAATTAAATAAGCACCCAGGGTCATGATTTGAATGTCTATGGCTTTCATTTTCTCACAACTCACTTTATCAAATATTACAAGATTAGTAGTACACATGGCAACATTAAATGATAAAACCCCAAGCCTACACAATGGTATTCCTGAAAAAGTTAGAAGAGAGGCCTGCTGTGACCTCCACAGAGGAAACCAGTTTGTGCAGAGTCTAAACATAGCCAAATAGGGGCAGGTGGAACCCTGTCAACACCACATGTATGGAAGATGAGAAAATAAAAATACAGCCCTTGCATAATCTGCTTAAATTATACACCAAAACAATACAATGAGACCGTAACCCTGGTCACCATGAAGGTCTATCAAATGTTCAGTCTTCAGGTAACAACTTGAGACAGAAATGATTGAAAAAAGAAAGGCCACTAGGGGCTGGAGCGACAGTTCAGCAGTTAAGAGCCCTGGCTGGTCTTCCAGAAGTGCTGAGTTCAATTCCCAGCAACCACATGGTGGCTCACAACCATTTACTATGAGATCCGGTGCCCTCTTCTGGCGTGCAGACACACATGCAGACAGAGCACTCACCTTAAAAAAAAAAAAAAAAAAAAAAAGAAAAAAAGAAAAAAAAGATATAAAATAATGATTAGTTTCTTATTATGAAGCTGTATCAGTAAAATGTTTTTGTCTCCCTACATTCTACCTGTAAATGAAGGCAAGCAAAACTACACAGCGATAAAGAACAGTACACTAAGAAAAAGTCCCTCCTTTCACACTAGCTACCCAGGTCATCAAAGAACTCCCTTCATTTTCAACGGGAGCCTTCCAGAATCCTAGCTTGGATCAGCTGTGTGATGGAGCAGATATTTGAGAACAAGGATCAAATAAGAAAATGGACGTGGGGGTGGGTAAGGGCATGTCCTCAGATTAGGCTCTCCAACTGCCATCCAGGGATCCGTGGATGTCCTTAGTGATCTTGAAAGGTTCTGCAAGTCCAAAGCCACTTTAATAATAACAAAACTCCTTCACCATTTCATCTCACTTTTCTACAAGGTTTTCAGTGGAAACATGAAAGATGAGAGGGAGCTCAAGTCCACTGACACCATGGGCATCTGGCTTCTTGGCTAATATTCCCCATCTGCCCAGGGTTGCAAAGTCATAACCCGATGCCATTTGATTTGAAAACAAAGGGGCTTTATTTAATGAATACTCTGTAGACTGGAGACATGGCTCAGTAGTTAAGAGCACTGGCTGCTCTTTCGGAGATCCTGAGTTCAGTTCCCAGCACCCACACTGCATGACTCACAACTGCCTTGTAATTTTAGCTCACCCTCTCCTGGACTCTACAGGTACACACACACACACACACACACACACACACACACACACACACACACACACAAAAAAAAATAAATTACTCAACAAAATCATTTTATTTGCACATAATTATTTTTAAATTATGTTGAAGTATGTTAATATATGCATTAACTAAATCTCAATTGAGGTATAGGCAATACCAATAACTATAACTCATAAAAGTAAAATCTTGGGGTCCTTTATAATTCTTTAAATATAGAGAGGCTCTAATACTAAAATGTTTTAAAGCTATTGATGAAGGTGGGATGGAGGGCTATGTATGTAAGCACCTATACATTAAAGCGGTGTTCCTAACGATTTCGTAGATACACATATCTTTTGGGAGGAAACAAGGCTTCACTCTATGTTCATATCTCACTGCTCAAAACAAGAAACAAGATTCAAACTGTTTTCTGGCAGCCATTTGCCCTAGGTTTTCTGTTGAATCTGTTTCTAATTTTTTTCCCACCAACCACAAGAATGTTGCCTATATTTCAACATTTTCATGTCCAAATACATCTCCCAATCTGATTCTCACATACAAGAAAGACCTTAAAACATCTTTCTGCTGTGTTGTCTGTAGTAATTTTTCTCCAAGTGTTTCCACCTGGCTCTCATGACCAACATGTGATGCTTAGGCTTCGCATCAGCTCAGGAAAGTCATGTTCTTCAGCTGAACTTGGCCGTGGAGGGCTTCCGTAGCATGGAGCGCCCTCGGCCCTGGTTGCTGGGCATGGCAAATAACAAGTCCATATCTCTCTTTAGCTCTCAAAAAAATTGCATGTTTTCATGTCTTCCCCTTTTCTGAGACTTGTTTGTATGTGCATGCCACTGGTGTCATAGTATGTTTGTGAAGGTCAGAGAACAAAAGAGGTTGGCTCTCGCTTTCTGTGTTGTGGGCTTGAAGGTTTCGAACTCAGATCTTCCGGCTTGACCACAGGCACTCTTACCTACTAAGCCTTATCACAGGCCCATAATGCAGTTTTTCTTAATAAGTAAGATTGAGTTCTAAAATGATTCCACACAGGTGAAATACTGGCAAGCCCTGCTCATGACTAAATGAGGCTAATGAACTGAGAAAAGCCAATGTCCCCAAGCCCTTTTGATAGGATCCCCAACTTAAGCTTTTGAGTCTAATGGATGACCAAGCTGTTTGAACATACCCCTTCCACTTCAAATGAACATCTCATGCCCACAACAGTGAGGTGGAGGGCCTTTCCTGTGTCATGGAATATACTGGAATACAGGACACATGTATGTATTAAAAGACATCAGGAGAGCAGAGGCCCCTTCTGCAAACCTCAAACAGAAATAGCATCAGGAAGCATGTCACCAGCACAGGTGACTAAGACCCTATTTTATGTTTCACATTACACCGGAGCATCTGTAAGAGCCTAGAAACCATGCTCGATACACATTTGTTTCTGCTTAGGCTGTGTCAATGCTAAATTAGCATTTGGCTTTGTGATTCCAGGTTAAATGGGTTCAGGTCCTGGAAATACACAGCTCTGGTTTAGATTTCCTATTTGCACATAACTTCACTAACCTTTAAGTTTCCTAACCGTATTTGTACAAATTAGGCACAAATTCTAAGCCCTGTTGATTCAGATATCTCATGGCTGGAGAGTTAAAGGAAAGGCAAACACACAGAAGCCAAGTAAGCAAAGACTCTGAGGAGGAAAAGCTGTCTCCAAGGATGCAAAGGATTGAAAGAATGTGTGGCCATCTTTCTAATCTCTATTCCCCCTTAACATCAGGTTCCAGTTATTGAGCCTGCCCCTGCCCTGGCCTCGGGCCTATCACAGTCAAGGAGTCTGCTGTGGGGGTTGGTCAACCTAGAGAACCTCGGTGTCTACCAGGGCCAAACCCAAGAGAACAACAAGATAGTAGAAACACATGTAAGCATCACTCGACTGCATGCATGTCAACATTGCAAAGCAAGATAGAAGAAAATACTAACCAAAGATCATTTCCCTATCCCGACATCAGAACTGGACACCACATCTGTTTTTTAACATAATTTACTGACAGAAATGCTTTAAGTTCCCTAGAATCAAAATATCTCTGCTCCCTGCTAGGCAGCCATGTTTGCCTGTTTACTGCTTGCTGTACTTCATTGGGAAAACATCTTAAGTTACAATTCCCAAAGCTATAGTTTTGAAGGATACTCATAAAAATAAGTATTTCCCCCCTAAGCATTCCTGACATTCCACCCCAGTTCCAGCTTGGAACTAGCATTCAAAGTGTTTAAATATTAGGATGCAGACATGTGTTCCTGGTTGTGAGGGGGATTGCAACAAGAAGAGAAGAAAATGCAGGCCTGCCTGTGCAATTTGTTGCTGACATTCTAGACTGGGGGACTTTCAGGAAACCGTACAGACAATGTTGAGTCACGACACCGGCAAGTGACTATTGCTGTATGTATGAACTGTATTCTGCATGTGCGACTTCATTTGAAATGCTGCCCTCCCCACGCACACACCAACATGTATTTTTAATGAGCATACAATCTGCATTTCTGCTAGAGTTTTACCAGACCGGCTAAGTGTGGTTTCCTTACCCGAACCATTTGAAGGAAAAAAGTGAAAGAGCCCAAACTGAGAATTCTTAAGCATAACAGAGAAGTGGAGCATTCTGATGGGTGCCTAGCTGATGTCTGTCCTGAGAACTCAGAAGGTGGGGCTGGGGGTAGAGGGACTGAGGGCCCCAACACTCCTTACTTCCAAACCAAAGACAAAGGCCCAAGAAGGCTACAGATGTGGGGAGACCTCTTGCATCATCAGAAAGCCTGACATTTTCCTGTCATTTTTACAAATGTGATGGTTTAGTTGTGGTTCTTAGTTTCTCTCTTTTGATAATCTGCATGAAGAGAAGATGGGGGTGGCTGATGAAGCCCTGGGAATAGGAAAAAGTGTGAGACATCCAAGACAAATATCCAACACAAAACATCTAACACGAACAGCCACTCTTCCCCAGGAAAGCCTGGCTGGGTTCTCGGCATTGATGTGGGTGTCTGCACACATGTCTCTTTTCCATGATACTTTGGCTGGCCAGAAAACCCTCTTCCTTTCCTTCCATCATTGCCAGAAGAGTCCTCAACTTCATCGTGAAGGGGAAGCGACAACATGTTGGAATGTTAAAAGAAGGCTTCATGATACAGAGTTATCTCTAGCACGCTGTGGAAAAACTCTGACCCAGACTTCCAGCGCAGCATCCTCAATGCATGCTGAAACAGGAACCCAAATGCCATGCCAGGGGCTACCCCACACTGGTCTAGCTAGCTAGTGGAGCCTGCTCCTGAGAGGTCCAGGAGAGGTCAAGCAGACTCCCTGAGGACTGCGAGGTAAGGAAGGCAGGACTGGAAACCAAATTCCAGGCTGTGCTCGTGCTTGTCTGTCTTCCCATCAGGGCCTTCCAGAAGCTCTTCCGGACTGATACTGCTGATCACACAGAGACGGGAGCCAAGGGACAGACTGGACAATAGTAACCAAAAGAAGATGGCTCAAAATCTGTCTGCAAACTTTCCACTCCAGGAGGAGTTAACCTTTCTCCAACTTCTGCTCTGCTCTAAACACACACACACACACACACACACACACACACACACACACACACACACACGAGATACACATATGTTCACATGCATTCACATTCAGACACTAATGTACACACATACACAGACACACATAAACAATTTCCAAAAGATTACAATCATCATCACCTTTTCCTATGTAACTGTTAAAGGGAGAAAGGAGGTGAAATTACCTTTATAGCTAATGTGAAAAGTTTGTTATTGAGATACATATACATCAAAACCTTAACTTTGAGCACTGAGCTGTCATAGAAACTGTGTACCTTTGACTGAAATGACAAAATTTAAGATCAGCAAGCATAAAAAGCTTCCTGTGAGTCAAGTGTGGTGGTACAGGGCTGAAATCCCAGCTACTCAGAAAGCAGAGGCAGAAGACCACAAGTTCAAAGTCAGCCTGGGAAACTTAGCAAGATCCTATCTTGGAAAAAGTGAGAGGGGGGCTGGAAAACAGCTCAGCAGTTAAGAGCTCTTGATTGTTCTTTCAGAAGTCCTGAGTTCAATCCCCAGCATCCACATGGTAGCTCACAACCATCTGTAATTGGATCTGACTCCCTCTTGTGGTGTGCATGAAGACAGAACATTCACAAACATAAAGTACATACATGAAAACAAAAGTCCCTCTCAAGGTGTTGAAATAGCTTCCTATAGCTTCCTCCATCTTCCATGAGACATCAGTGGTGACACAGGCATCCGCGTGCACACACAACTCTGAAGCTGGAGGCCTCAGGGTTACAAGCATCAGCCAGCATACTCCCGAAGCTCTCCACCATCCCCAGCGAGTATGATTTTCTTCCTCTTACACAATCTTATATTTCTCCCATCAGGTCCTTAACTGTGCTTTGTGTTGACATGGTGAGTAATGGGAAGAATCATTCCTTCTCAAACCTTCTAGGGAACATATCTAGTTAGCCAGGGACTTCAATACCAGGCAAGCAGGATGCCGCTCCTGTGGTTAAGAGAAGCACCCACTCTCTCTCTCTCTCTCTCTCTCTCTCTCTCTCTCTCTCTCTCTCTCTCTCTCTCTCTCTCTCTCTCGCACGCACGCACGCACACACACACACACACACACACACACACACACACACACACGGGTTCCAAGTAAGAGCCTCTTAAGTAGGGTAACCTTTGGGCACCTGCACTCACCTGGGATATACACTCACACAGACACGTAAGCAAAAATAAAAGAAGTAACACTGTCCTGGGGGAATATTCCTTTCATGTTACTTATGAAACAAATAATCACAGTGACTTAAAACGATAGAACTGTAACTCCCAGCTCCTGTGTGGCTCAGAAACCTTGAATGGGGCTCACGGACTGGTCATATTATTGACAGCTTTCTGCAAATACTGGGAAAAATCAAGTTCCGGCTTTCCAGTTACCAGAGGCCACTGGCATCGCTTAGCTCACAGCCTCTTCCACCATCTTCAAGAGTCCCAATGCAACCTCTTCTCTGACAGTGTGCTCTCTAGTGTAGTCATCACAGTACATATCACAGGTGACTGAACCTTCCATGTACAGCCCAGTGTTATCTCTTTTGAATATGATAAAAGCAGAGTGAGCCCATTGATAGATTCACTTAGAATGTGTTGATACAGTGACTTCTTAGCAACACTGTACAGTGCACACTGACAACAACTGAGAATTCAAATGTGGTGTTAAGGTTATGTGTATGCTGACCTGGCCTGGCCATTCTGTAACAGATCCGTATTCCTAACACCACTGTCACTGTTGACCTGAGAAAGCATCCATTCACTCTAATGGGATATCAGTTGCTTCAGTGGCAACATGCTGTTTAAAGGGGCAGGTCCAGCCTCTGATCCCAGCACCCAGGAGGCAGAGCCAGGTAGAATCTGAGTCCCAGGTCAACAGATGCTGCAGAGAGACCTTGCATGCAGTCCAGCCTCTCCATCTTAGTTTCCTATCTCTCTCGAGCATCTTCCCTTCTCAAACATACTTAACGTTCTATGACACAGCCAAGGGACCCTCACTGGGGCTGGCACCATGCTCGTGGGTCTCCAGAACTCTGAGTCAAATAAACCTCTTTACTTCCTGCAGCCTTGAGTATTCTGTGGCAGTAACAGAAAATAAACTAACTGCATTAAGTAGCATGCTCCCTGGTTTAAAAAATCAAGAAAATGGTCATCTCCACATGGAGTGGACATTGCCATCCTGGCTCCTACAAGGAGACTTCAGAATCAAAAACTCTTTATTCAGACCTCTTTCTGAATCTTATTCATTCTTAACAAAATTCCTTAAAAATCCCAGTTATCTGCTGAGCCAGGCACTGCAAATCTAAGAGATAGATTGGCACCAGGAGAGAAAAACAAGGAAGCAAAATGGCAGACACTCCGTGACGGAAACCAACTGCTCCTACTGGGTCCCAAAACACCAGAAGAGCCAGCACTTTAAGGAGGCAAGAAAAGTGGAATTCCGTCAAACTGCTTTCACAGCCCCCGGGTTGGTGTCGCTCTCCATCCAGCCTGTTCAGACAAAGTGTTTGCAATGGGCAGCAGTTAACACAGAGACTCATAACTCATCAGGGAGCTGAGACTAAATGACTGTTGAATGTTCAACCCTAAATAGGACATCTATGCCACCCCCTCCAAAGGCATGACAGACACATGAAGACATCTAATATTTAATAGTTAGATTATGCAAACCACAGAAACAATGTATAGCTAGCTACTCACCAAATAGCATAGGGGCTGGGAGAACATTTGCCAGCAGGCCCTGGAACAATTACTGCCCCAAAAAGCACAGAAGGAGGTGTAGGTAAGTTCGGTTGGGATGTGTTCAGTCCCCCAAAGACAGGAATCAAATTGGTACTCTGTATTTCTTTTGTGGTAATATCACAGATATATTCGTGGAGGACTACTAATTCGTCTTTTTATGTTGCATCTTGTCTTTCTTCCTTGGGATTGCTCAAAGCTAACAGACTTCTCAGGAGTTTCCAAATGCTAACGAACCTCACTACCAGGAGCAAGGAGATATGTGTCACAGAGTAAAAGGTCCCAGTTCCAGCTTTCTTCCCTTTGCATGTCTGGCACCTTTCCTAGAGCAGGCACTGTGGGGTAAGGAGAAAACAGGGTCCAGCTGTGATGAATCCAGCTGCCATGAATGTAGGAGATGCTCATCCCTGCCCCCACAGACTTGCCTTCCTTTCCAAATCCTCAAGTGACCAGCTGCACCCTCAAGAGTGTTTAACCTGCTCGACTGACAGCTCCCCTGAGGACAGGAAGAAAGGAGGCTCAACTCTCCTCATCAAGGTTCCAAAACATTGTGACCTTTTTGTGTAGATAACTAGAGATGAGGTCTTAGCCTTCCTATCTGTAGTGTTACCAGGCACAGATGTGACATACATACCTAATGACTGACACAGGCTACCTTACAAGCCACATGTGAAACACGTGGGCCGATAAAAATCCTAAATGCACTCCGGGTTTCCTCATCAATTGGCATGCCTTCTATCTAATTCACTGCCCTGCAGAGAATATACCCAGCAGATTAGAAGACAAACAGGTGGGTCTCAGGAGTATGGAAATACTTGGTTTACAGTAGAAGTTTCTGGGGGGGGCGGAGGTTGGGAGGAGATGGAGATATTGCTAAGGAGCATAGAATATAGAGTATGTACCTGCTCTCGAAGAGCCTGAGTTCCCAGCACCCACATCCAACCACCTGTAACTCCACTTCCAGTGCCCTCTTCTGGTGACCATAGGCACTGCAAGCACATGGCATTCTCATGTGGAAACACACACATGCACATACATAAAAGTAAAAAATAAGTAATTTGAATGAGAAAAGCTTCTTTGATCATGATATAAGCTGAAGCAAAAATTATAGGTGAGTCAGGTAAGAATCAAAAAGGGGGAGGGGGTCTGTCAGAAGTCTCAGTGCCCAGATTAGAAAGTGACTCCTCTCTTCCTAGCCTCCTCCTTCTATCACTAATATGTAAAATGGAAAGCACAAAGGTATGTCTAGCCACAAGTCATTTCATAGCCACTCTTACATAAATCACTGATGAGCAGATATGGTGAAAAGCAGCTGTTATCCCTCACATGAGAGGATCTGGAGTTCAAGGTCATCCCTCAGAGACAGAGTGGAGACCAGTCTGGGCTACAAGAGTATAAGCCCTCATCTCTCATCAAGCAAGTTTTTGTTTGGTTGGCTGGTTGGCTGGCTGGGTTTTTTGACTTGTTTTGTTTTGCTTTTGTAACAGACAGAGACTTTTATAGAAAGCCACACTATTCAAAATGTGAGAATATGTGACCAAGCGGCCATAGATGCACAACCCCAAATGATACATCTATAACACAACCCTATACCTGAGGCTTCTCAGGGATAGTAAGTCTGGAAGAGCCAGAGGACCGGGTGCCTGGTTGATGTGAGGAAGCTGACCCCAAGAAATCTCAACGATATGGCTGCTAAACAAGCTATGCATAATGACATCACCAGTTGACATGCCAACATGGATGTGGGAACTCTTACAAAACCCCATCCCTAAACAAAGAGCTACAGGTGATTAATGGTTTCTCCATGGAAGAGCCCCATGATATGTTACTCAATCCCAAGTGCTCAGGCCTAAACAGGTACAGGTAGGAGCAACAGTAAATAGGTCTGAGTGAGTTGTGTGTACGTATTATAGACAAATACACACACACACACACACACACACACACACACACACATATATATATATATATATATATTTAACTGTAATAATTAAAGATGATGAGATCCTGATTTTGAAAGGGAGTTGGGAGAAATAAGAGGAGATGGAAGAGAGAAAGAGAGGATATAAATGGATATAAATTCAGTACTCTAATAACATTCTCAAAGAAATACTTAAATTTTAAAAGTTCAAATAAGTAAACTCTGAACTAAAATAACGGATTATTTCTAAAAGTCTACCATTTCATGGTTTTTTTTATTTTTGTTGTTGTTTTTCTCAAATTTCCACTTCACTAAAATCACATAAAATAGTTTTGGTCTCCTTTGTATAAAGCAGTGAAACGTCACTATAGGACTGTAACTGAGAAGCGGATGCTAGCAGGGATGAGGATGCAGTGACCTTCGTGATGACAGACCAGTCTCTACCCACGCCCATGGCGAAGGTGGGAAGCCCCACTACAGTGGCCTCCCTGGGCCCCATTGACTTGAGGAAAGTTCACTGTGACCCTGCTAAGTGCTCATCTGTGCTTTGGAAAAGCCTGAGGGGACCCTGCCTTAGACTGGAGGATGACATGCAAGAACCACCAGCACCCTACGCAGCCAAGAAGAACCACACTGGTCCAGACACTGCCGGGCACTGTGGTCTCACTGAAGAGGCCAGGACCATTTTTCTCTGTTTATGGGTTTGATTTACAGCCACAGCAAATAAACAGTGCCTGAGAGGGGAGCTTTTGTAAGCACAGCTTTAATACAGTCCATACAAGAAGGGAAAAGGCTGAGATAGCTTCAAATAACCATCCTATGCTTAAGAACAAAGCAAAAGTTAGGTTAAAATGATTTGTTGTGATGAGCTTAAAATGTGCTCCAAGCTGCACTTTCCCCAAACTGTGATCATATACATCACAAAATAATACAAGGCTTTTTTTTTTTTTTAATTCAAAAGTCAAAAGACACAAGTAATAAAATGTGACAGAGGAAGACTCCAAAAGCAATCAGACACCAAACACCAGGTACTAAATCCGAAATCCATTTCCCAGGACAAAGACTAGGAAAATCCTCAGGACATTTTTCAATAGGTTTCAGTAACCACCTCATACTATTAGAATTTTTATCACTTGTAAAAATTCAATCCCAAGGAAATTGTTTGTTTGCCGTTGCTAAAAATACCAAAGGCAACTTTCAAGCTATTGTTTCTGAATTTTAAATTCTGAGTATTCCACAGAATAAATACATACAACCTCAAGAGCAGCTGCACTTGAACATCAAATTTTAGACACAAACACAAAGATAGCAGATACACTATCCTTTTTCATATAGTTTTATAAGACATAGACTGAAGTGTGGCACATTTCAACCAGCAAGACTGAACTCTTGTGCCTTCAGACCCACATCCCTTAAGTACATGCCGATACTGCATCTCAGATATTAAATAGACAAGTGGGAATCTAAGTTTGCTGTATTAATGAGGCATACTCTAAATCTCACAGTAGGGCAATCCCTCAGGCTATGGCTTAAATGGGTTTCTTGTTACATTTTGTATTTCATGTACTAGGAGAGACCACACTCATTCATTGTGCAGGCTAGGCAAGCACAGAGCTACATAACACAGAGCTTAAATGTTTTTGTTAATTGTTCCAAAATGCATTTGCTGATACCCGAGCCCCAAGGAGATGGTAGTAGGAGGCAAGGCTTTAGGGAAGTTGTAAGATAAGGACATAGCCCTCATAAAAAGAGACCCAAGAGCTGCCTTGCCTTATCCATCAAGTGAGGACAAAACAAGAAGACACCATCCTAAGGAAGAGGTCTTTTAGCAGACATCTTCACTTCAGTGCTGTGGTCTCCATGTCGAGACTCTAACCTGTGGGCAGTGACCCACGGGTTGCATATCAGTTATTTACATTGTGATTTATAACAAGCAACAAAATTACAGTTCCAAGGTAGCAACAAAATAATTTTATGGTTGGGATGACCATAACATGAGGAGCTGTACTAAAGGATTGCAGCACAGTGAAGGTTTGAGACCACTGCTCTACTGTGAAAAGTGGATTCTTGCTTTTCAGGGTGGGTGGGTATTACAGCAGCCAGAACAGACTAAGATGCTAGCAATGTCGGGCAGGGCCTAAGATCTCCTAGGCAACAAGTATGATGAAACAGATCAGACTACGTTTCATACCCAAACATCTTAAAAAAGAGACAAAACATCTTAAACGATGGTTTTTATTGTTGTTGGTGGTGGTTTGGTTTGGTTTGGTTTTTCAAAACAGGGTACCTCTGTGGTTCTGGAGGCTGCCCTGGAACTAGCTCTTGTAGACCAGGCTGGTCTTGAACTCACAGAGATCCACCTGCCTCTGCCTCCCAAGTGCCAGGATAAAAGGTATGCACCACCATTGCCTGGCTTAAACAATGGTTTTTACAAGTCAAAAGCAACAAGAGAGCACCAAGAATGGAAGCGAACAAGGAGACACAGGTCACCCAGTTCTCTGCCGGTTACAAGCTTCCATACAATAGTATACATTGAGGCAGAGCCTTGCAGCCGGAATATGACCCCTTCCTCCACAGGCTGTTGGGCTGGATGCCTCCAGCAGATGGTATTTTTTAAGAGGTTCTGGAAATGTTAGGGATTGGAGCTTATCTGGGGAAGTGGGTCAAAGGGCACATCTCTGAAATATTACAGCTGGTCCCTGCCTTTTCCTCTCCCTCTCCAGCCTATCCACCATGAGTTGAGCATTCTTCTCCTCTGCAAACTCCCCACACCTTACTAACATCGTGAGCCCAGAATCAGTGGCACTAAGGATGATGGACTGGTTTCTCAACTATACATCAAAATAACTCTATCCTTCTTTATCCCTTCTTTCAAGTATTGTGGGTACAGTCAGGGGAAAAAAATGACTAATACTCATTAATCTAAGGAAACAGACATCAGAAGAAAAGTGGCCCTTTGCTTAGGATAGTCTTCTCTGGCCTGTACACTCAGTAATTTAAGACTGTTGTTGTTTGTGTGTTTGTTTGTAATATTGCAAGCACACCACTTGATTTGTCAGCAAATAATATTGACATGATATTTTAATGTAGTTTTTTTTTAATTATAAGCAAGTAGAAAAATGATTTGATACAAAATCCCCAAGGGGCCTGCCTGCCTTCCTTCATATTCTTTCTTGGCTTACATTTATTTGTGGGTTTGGGGGGAGATGAGCCCATGTATGGATGCCTAAGGACAACTTATAAGAATTGGTTCTTTCCTTCCACATGTGTGTCTGGGTAATAAACTTAGGTCATGAGGCTTAGGGTCAAGCATTTCCCCCCCCCCGAGTCTTCTCACCAGCCCAACCTCATTCTATAGGGAAAAATTCATCATTAGAAAGGTTAAGATTCTACCATCTATATCTCATCATTTTGTAACATTTCTTGGCCAAAAGTTCTCTTTCCCACAATTCCCCTTGACCAAGCAGCAAAGTTATGCTAAGTGGATTTATGAACCATTAAATCTTTCAATCAAAGTAAACATACATTTTCCCTTTGTACAAAATGCAAGACAAAACTGACCTGTTGTATTTGTTTTATATTCAGCAATGCAATTTCAAAATTTCTGAAGAGCTGCAAGAAAAATGTATCCCTTTCCACTTGCATGCTTCCATTCATGCCAGGGAAATATCAGATATTGTCAAGGCTCCATTCGGCCAGAAGAGACTAGATTGTGAGCACCACCTAAGGGGTATAACCTTTACAGTTATCTCAAGTTAATAATTTATCATGTATTAACCATTGACCAACTCTAAACAGAAGTTCCGAAGTCTTTCCAACAGGCTTTATCATTCTATAATGGAGGAATGGCCTAAACAAATATTTGTAAAAGCATAAAATTGACTGTTCTTCCAATGTAACTGATGCACAGGGATGTTTCCACCACAATGAGAATGCAGTCCCCTCCACAAAACTAATTCCTTCTGGTAATGCAGGGGGTAAGATATCTTGATTGCCCCCAACAGAGCTGGAGGCTTTGAAGTCGCTCCATTCACCTGTTTCACCCATTTCCAATAATGATTAAAATCCATTCAGCCACTGTCTGAGTTCCAGAGATTCCAGACCAACACTTGGTTTCACATGGGAGACTCCAATGACCCAAATCATCACTCACTGAAACTCCCCTGACAGAAGACTGTTAATCATCATGGTGGGAAGAGATCAGAACTCTGATCCGCACACCAAGAATTAACATATAGAAGCCTGCATTACGTGGAACTTAGCTTCTCTTTATTTGATCTCAATGATGAGGCGAGAAACTCTGCCAATCTACCCTGATGTTTGAATTAGCAGTTAACGCTGTTCTTTCACTAGCTGTGTGGTCAATGTTGTGAGGCAGTAACAGTGGATCCAAACAGAGCTACGGACAACAGGCTGCACCTTTGAGTGGGCTGCTTACATCCTAGGTCAGCAGCTCTTGAGTTGCCAAACAGAATCCACAACCATGGATGTGTGGAAAGAACAGAAGCAAGTCTCAGATGCATTCTCTATGGAAAGGTAATGAAAATGTGGACAGGGGTGAGCCAGCTTCAAAGATATGAAGCAGTGGCTAAAAGCTCTTGCAGAAAACCTGAGTTTGGTTCCTGTCACCCATATTGGGCAGCTCAGAACTGCATGTATTTTCCTCTTCTGGCCTCTGAAAGCATTCACACACACACACACACACACACACACACACACACACACACATACTTAAGAATAAAATAAAATTTTAAAGCTAAAAGTACATTTTTACTTCCAAATAATTACTCTAAATATAAACAATCCTAGTTATAATGGTTTATTTTTCTCTCCCCACTATCTGAATGACTAGCACTTTTATTTTTAGTAAGAACTAGCACTTTTATTTTCGAAGGAAAGACTGAATTGTTTACCCCAAAATCTGGACAACTTTTCAAGTTGAAAATAATGAGTTCCATATTGACATATTTACTTATGCCCTTAATCAGGCACAAAATCAAAAGAAAAACAAATATGGCAAATATAAGATGCTGGTTACATAATAGCATATTAATGTGTATAATAGAAAAAGACACCTATGTAGCTGGGTGGGGTTGGTGGTACACGCCTTTAATCCCAGCACTTGGGAGGCAGAGGCAGGCAGATCTCTGTGAGTTCAAGGCCAGCCTGGTCTACAAAGCTCCATAAAGAAACTCTGTCTTGGAAAAAACAATTTTAAAGACACCTATGTAAAATAACCTGCAGCAGAACTGAACTGTCCAAACACCCTGAAATAGCTCTTATTTTCATGGGAAATACCAGAGCAACCACCCTCCCCTTCGTTAAGACCTTTGTTTCCTACCAGCCACTGCTCAGCAGATTCTTCACGCCTGATTTTCCTAACTCATGTGGTAGGATGTACATTTAATGCCAGACCTGGGTTTTCCAGGCAACCACAATAGAAAGGCCTACACTGCTTGGTTGGTGTACTACACTGAAAGTGCAGTCTCTTGGGGTTTTGTTTTGTTTGTTTGTTTGTTTGTTTGTTTGTTTTTTAACAAAGCTACTTCCAGTTTTCTACTCTTAGTCTTCAATGTTTCAATGTTTAGATAAAGAGGTATTATCAGATATTAACTTTTAAAGAAAATGAGTTCTAAAGGAATTTGTTCAGAACTTTACCTATGGTTCTGTTACAATGCAGTCCTTGGCTATCCGGGTATTCTTATAAAATGAGTACAAATTATATTTTTGGATTCTCTTTGGGAATGTGATTTTATTGATGTTTTAGAAAAATTAGTCAGCCCTTTAAAGTTGGGACTGAACTTTCAAGAGACCCAATTGATAATTATAGCTGAACTTAATCGTCTACATATGTAATTACATTAACAAGGACAAAAGTGTGCTCCTTCCACTGTAAGGTCTTAATTTGGGTTAACACTCCCAAGAAGACCACAGTGTCATTTATGCATTTGTTGAAAAAAGCCTACTAACAAAATACAGCCCTTCGGAGTCAATTTAATTGGGGAAGACAATTTAATTCCCCAACCCAGTGGGAAAACAGATACATTCAGGATAATGTAGCAAAAGGCAGCTGAATGTAGGACTTTTTAAATATTAACCAAGAGTTCCACCACCTAACTCCACATGTCTCTGTCTCGGGTTCAATACATCATGAGGATGATGCTCATTATCACATGTACAGAAGGAGTGAGGTCATCATCAATGAGAACCACAGAAAGATCTCTAATCACTGTGGCAGGGGATGCCAGGAAGGGAAGAGGGAATAAAAAGTCCATTTGCAGACAGGTTCATCCCTCTAGTACAAAACTGACCAGAATTGTGATGGATAACATCCTTTCTGATGTCAACAGTGGAGACCTGATGAGGAATGTCCTTCTGTATGTATGTTTCTCTTATTGGCAGATGAATAAAACATTGATTGGCTAGTAGCCAGGCAGGAAGTATAGGCAATGCTACCAGACAAGGAGAATTCAGGGGAGAGGATACAGAGAGAGGCAGCCAGAGAGATGCCAGTAGCTGCTGAAATAGTAACAGGTCCGGGTATCCTCCGGTAAGATAAGGCCACAGAGAAATGCATAGACTAATAGTTATGGGTTAATAATTAAGAGAGAGCTAGCCAATAAGGAGTCTAAGCCATTGGCCAAACAGTTTATAATTAATATAAGTCTCTGTGTGTTTATTTGGGGCTAAACGGCTATGAGACCAGGTGGGACAGAATCTCCATCTACAGAAACCTTTTTGAGATATAAATACCCACACAGTGCCATCCTTTAACACAAATCACATGATTGGTGGTCAGTAGCTGCCTTTACAAATGCCCTGGTCAGATGTTGATGCTGGCAGCAGGTGCTTCCCTTCTTCAGAGGAGGCAGAGATGTCTCACCTTAAAGAGAAAACCCAGGTTTACAGCCTCAACAGCCTAAAGCTAGAAAGGTATAAGGAAACACAATGCACTTGGAGGTATAGGAAAATGGGAGCAGTAGCCACTCCCATAGCAAGCTTTATAATTATACGCCCCAGCCCTCCCTCAACACAGACTCACTCACTAAGCTACCTCTCTTCCCCACCTAGCGAATATACTCGGAATCCTCACTGGCCAAGAAGGTACCCGTTCCAGCCCCGGCCTGAGCAAAGTTCTACTACTCGACCTGCCCCAACTTCTGACTCAGAAAGAGTAATTTGACTGCTAAAAAGAGAATTTGACTTTCAGCTCAGAAAGTCAGTCTCTGTCTCTCTCTGTGTGTCTCTATCTCTGTCTCGCTCTCTCTTTCTCCTTCCCTCACTTCCTTCCTCCCTCCCTCCTTGTCCCATCTCCCTCCTCCCAGCAGCCCCTTACATATCCAGTTTCCTGCCCTGTTGTTTTCTCTCTCTAATTCCAATAAAATTGTTCTTGAATTCCCTCTGAGGCAAATGTTAAATCCTTTTATCTGTGAGATCAAGAACCTGCAATGCATCCATGTGCCCCTTGGTGATCCTGCCTGCATACAACACTCAGCTGAGTTCTAGAGAAACTATAACTTTCCTAAGGCCACATGGGAAGAGAGTTTTAGAAATAGGAGATGTGTGAATTTCTTGATTTCTATCCAAAAAAAAGTAAGAGCAACATTTTATTACACTTTGAAAATATCAGCTACCTGTGCAATTATTAAGCCCCCAATGTCACATAAAGGCAAAATTTGAATTATCTCAGTTATGGGATCTAAAAGTGTCACACTCATACAAGAGAATAAAACGGTTATTTCCTGGGCCAGAATGGGGGAGGGAATAGAGATTAGAAAGAAATTGGTCAAAGGTTACAAAATTTGAGTTAGGACAAATAAACTGAGGAAACTTACTGTGCAAAGTGAGGGCTACCATTAATAGGAATGCAATATCAGGACCAGTGAAACAGCTCTATGCCTACAGATGCTTGCTACACACACTGGCTGGTTTCAATCCTCAGAACACACATGCAAGTGGGAGGAGACAATGAATTCCTTAAAGCTGTCCTCTGACCTCCACGTGTGTGTAGAAAAGGGAACATATTTACACACACACACACACACACACACACACACACACACACACACACACAAATGGTGTCATCCGCACAGTAGAATGTTACTCAGATGATGGCAGGGTAGAGAAAAAAACAAGAAAACTCATGTAAAATGCAAATAACTCATTCTTGAATACACAGAGCTAAGTAAAAAGAGTCGGTTTAAAAGGTTACATGCTAGACAAGTAACATATTGATGCACTGTGCCCTTATCAAAACCCACAGAGCACAGGGTAGGCCTGAATGTCTTCTGCATGCTCTAAGAGATCACTACTGGAGTGGTAGACTCCTACACAGGAAAGAACCATAATGAAAGAAACTAACCAATGTGGGAAATAAATTCAGTGAAGGGGGAAAGAGAGAGTGCTAACCTCAGTGTCACCAGATGGAAGTAAAATGTGTAGCTTAAGGCAAAGAAACTATGCATCCAGCCCTACTGATTAGAATTGTTTTTCACAGGGTGTTAGCCAAGAATTTCCAAGACCCGTATATACTGTATCCCAAGTTAAACAATAAATGAATGCAGATGATAGGAACCAGTGTTGGAAGCCAAGGAGAAAGCTCAAGTGATCTACACCATGGGAGATTAGAGTTGGCACCTCATTATAACTCGTGTATAGCTACAGATGGAGACTATCAGAAATCCTTATAGAACAGTTTATAGGCACACAAACTATTATACAAACTATCTTCCTGCCATGTCAGCTGGAAGGACCTAAAGGAACACATCCCATTAGCAACGAGAGCACCAGACCTCAACTCTATTGTCATTTTCCCATCAAGACACTATGCCTCCTTTGAAAAATGTAGCCTAGAATAATACAATGTCACAAGATAACAAACAAACAAAAATCCATAATGATGAGGGTGTACAAAGGAACAAAAGTGTCAATCAAAAGAGGTTACATGGTCAAACTGAAACCATCTGATTGGTTAAAAAATTTAAACAGTGATGACCTAAATCTTAACAAATCCTTATGGCTCTATGAGCAGCCCAGGAGCAATTGACAAACTAAAAACAGACTACTCCAGTCACGCCACCAAGACCTGCAGCACTAGGAACGGGTCACATCCACAGCATGCACCCTTGGAATGGTGAGCATGTCATTTTATGACCTATGAGAAGGCAACACCAACAACAAAAATCAGACAAGTTTCAATCAAGGTTCTCTCACATAGTACCTGGCCAGCATGTCTCAGAACTGTCAGCTTATTTAGACCAAGACAAATACAAGGATTGCCACAGCTCGGGTGAGTCTGGGATGCATGTCAGTGTCATGTGTTGTCCTGACCAGATTCTAGAATGAAGAAAGGAAAGAACTGAGATCGGGGAGGAGAAGGAGAATACAAAGAGAGGGGAGGGAAGGGGAAAGGCAAGACCAATGAAGGAAATCTGAATGAAGTATAGGCTTTAGGTCATAACAATGTGTCATTAAGCTTCTTTATGCTTCAATGATTAATGTAAAATGTGAGTAGCAAGAGAGAAATAGGGGACCCTGCTCATTTCAAATCCACTTCAGTGAATTCATACCAATGATGAAAATAAGAAGCCACCATTACACCTCCAAATATCAATTTAATTAAACATATCTGAGAGCTTAGCTCACTCTTTTTGTTTGGTTTGTTTGGTTTATTTTATTTTTTTGTTTGTTGGTTGGTTGGTTGGTTGGTTGGTTGGTTGGCTGGTTGGTTTGTTGAGACAGGGTTTCTCTGTGGCTTTGTAGCCTGTCCTGGAACTCACTCTGTAGACCAGGCTATCATCAAACTCACAGAGTCACAGAGATCCTCCTCCTGCTTCTGCCTCATGAGTGCTGGGACTAAAGGCATGTGCCACCAACACTGTTTAAATATTAAAATCAAAGCTGCTACACTTACAAGGCAGAAGGCCAGGTTTTTTTTTTTTTTTTTTAAGCTGTCATGTCTTTTTTAATAATCTACAGACATATCCTCTGGGTCGAAAGACTGGTGCTGGATATTGGTTTGTTGTTGTTTTTTGTTTTTTTTTATTTTGTTTTTGTTTTGTTTGTTTTTGAGTATCTGAAACTATTGGTGAGAGTCAGCCGGTAAACTACAACAGCAAGAAAGCTGTTCGTTTATCAGCTGCTGTCTGTGGCCACTGTCTGGGCTTTTTCCATAATGAAGGGGCTGTTCAGCTCTCTAGAGTCCCACCATTGGGTCTTAAGACTTCAGCAAAGCAGTGGTGGTATGACATCAGGTATAAACATTTCCATAATCTAAGCTCATTGCCAATAATAAAAATTGGGAGATTGTTCATAAGCATTTAAATTCTACTCCTTGGTCTGAACTGATAATCCCATCCATAGTCAGACCCACAATGCCTCAGGGCAGCATGAGCTCTCTAGTTTGCCTCAAGCCCCAACAGTCCCAGACCTTCACACACAGCTCAGGGCTCTAAAGTATACTGTATCCTGTTACTGTTGCTTCTCATGACAATAAACACTGATTCACAGCAAAGGGTATCCAAAAGCTCAAGTAATTACTGGTTTGCTTTTCTACTCTGGATTTTACTGGTAATAGAAAGAGAGGCCTTCCAATGGTGCCAAAGGAGCACCACATTATCTAGAAGAGATACGGAAGAGCTTAGACTGCTGAAATGAGACGGGCAGCAGGCCTCAGGCATAGTGATGGAGTAAGGCAGAGGCCAGCTACACGCCCCTGTGGAGCTACCCATTCAGAGACTCTGTCAAACATGTCCAGGCCACCAGTGCCACTTCACCCTAGGGAGACTAACTCAAGAAGCCACTTGGGACACAATGGAACTCCCAATGGACATGATCCAACTAAGCCAAACAATATTAAATCTTAAGCATTTTTATCTAAGCAGCATCACCTTAACACACCTAATTAGCCAAGGGCCAAGGAGTTGGGTGCCATGAGGGCACAGTAAAGTCAAAGATCTCCATTTTAATATATTGGGGATTTTCTGTTTTGTTTTATTGTTTGGATATTTTTATTTTGCTTTGTTTTGGTGGTAGTGGTAGGTGGGGTTTTTCATTTTTGTTTTGTTTTTCTGTGGTCTTGTTATTGTTTTTTGTTTGTTTTTTGTTTTGTTTTGTTGAGACAAGATTTCACTGTATAGCTTTGTCTAGCCTGGAACTCACTGAAAAAGTCCAAACTGGCTGAGAAGTCACAGATCCACCTACCTCTGCCTCCTAAACACTAAGATAAAGGCCTGTGCCTACACAACCAGGAAGAACTCTCTCATAAGCTCTAATGATGAATAATTTTCAAATACACCTACTTTTGAAAGGATACATTCTGACCCTGTAACACTTCCTTGGAGTGTTTTGTAAACACTGGCAACATCTGTCTAAACAGAACAGGAACCATACCAGGTCAGCTAAAAGGCGGACATTAAAGATGTCACATTGGAAGAACACACTTCTGTCCTTATTGTCTTAATTACAGACACAAACTACTTCAGTTCATAGTTCTCTTCTGGGTCTCTTGAAAGTTCAATTCTAACTTTAAAACACTGGCTCTAATTTTTCTAAAACATCAAATATAATACTGCAAAACAGAAGCCAAAAAATGTAACTACTCTCATTTTACAAGAAATCTCTGAAAAGAGAAGGATTATTTTGTAACAAAAAACAGATAAAGTTTCAAACAAATTCCCTTAAAACTCATTTTCTCTAAATGTTAACATCTGATCTCTAAATATTTAAAATTAGTAGGAAAAATGGGAATCATTTTATTTTTCAAACCTAGAAATTCCATTTTCAATTAATAGCAAACAATAAAGCCCCTCCCACTGTGGAGAGCTGGAAAACCTGGGCATAACAACACACACACACACACACACACACACACACACACACACACACACACACACACACACACACACCACACACACACACAGAGACACACACACACAGAGACACACACACACACACACACACACACACACACACACACACACACACACCACACACACACACACACTCGGAAACATTAGGAAATTACCAAGAAAGCAAAGGGCTGCTAAGCCAGCAACCAAGGCAACTGAGAAGATGAGGATGTCCACCAGAAGTATTTTCCGTGAGAACAAGTGCTAATTCTGGGGAGAGTAACATGAGAGCCCATGTCACCCTCTTAGCAGACTCTCAGCTAGATGCCAAAGAGCATTGGGGCAATGTAAGATAATGTTATATAAATAAATGCAATGCGATTCCCAAGGTGACTATCCAAACAGCCAACAGTCGTGAAGAGAAGCCAAATCTCATCACTGATCAAGGACACAGACACTAAATTAAATCACAAGGAAGCACCACTGCACACACGAAAAGCCTCCAATGAAGACTGACAACACTCGTTGTGACTGGCAAGTTTATCCAGCAAATGGAAAATTCTTGTTTTCCTCCACAGCAAGCTGTTTTTGAGAAAGCGCCTCATTCCATAGCTCAAGCTGACCCAGGATTCTCCATGTAGCCCAGACTCAGGATTTCAAACTTGCAGCAATCTTCCTGCTTCAGTCCTCCAATGCTGGAATCTTACAGGTCTGAGCCACCACACCTGGATGAACATTCTTATTTTAAAGAGAGAATTCAAGGCACTACAACCCTTTGGGAAATTAATTGGCAGTGTTCACTAAAGCTAAACATATTCTTGGCACATACTTTTTTTTTTTTTTTTTTTTTTTTTTTTTACCCATTTCAGACCCAAGAGAACTCAGCCTCCAAACAGCTGTGTACAAGAACATTCACAGCTGCTTCGTCCCTAACAGCCAAAGATAAATACGACATAAAGGGTTGACCATAGTCAAACAAATGAACCCCAGTGTGTTTATATGTCAAAATATTCCAAACACAAAAGAACAAATGTGCATCAGTAAACACACTAGCTTTAGACAGAAGAGAGCCTAGAAGGCCTACTCAAGAAAAGGCATAGGTCATTTTATTAGGACGAAGGTAAATATTATGAAAATCTGTTAATAAACTAGTTACACACAACAACATGCACGAATCTCAAATTCAGAACGAGCAAAGCCAGACATAACAAATTATGGATTATGGAGTTAATGAAGAATAAAACCAGACAGCACACTTAGGGATTCGCATCCCTGCACATAGTTAAGACCATCCTGAGAACTACAAAGGGTGCCACCTCAAAAGTAAGGCAGCTGTAATCACCCAAGGTAAGGCAGTGGGCATGAAGGCAGCATGTCTAGGCTGTGTGCAGTATTTTCTCCTTTGAATAAGAGTTCATTTACTGAGCTACATCTTCTTCTATATTTTATATATGTATTATTCTTCACAATTTAAATGCCAGAAGTAAAAAATCTTGAGCTGAATAATTGGAATATTTTATAATAACAAAATAATCTGAGGATTTCAAGTCTCAGGTTGAAAATAGATATAACACAAGCCCCAAAGCAGATACACACTCAGAAAGGCACTCACTGTGATGCACAGAATATTTCTACCCCTCAAAAATACAGTTTCATGAAAGTCTCTAATTCATAAACACAACAGACCATAGATCATCCCTTAACTGCCTACTCTGTAAACATGAAATTCACTTTTGGAACTGTTCACCAAAGTTTGTCAATGGATATATTAAGTCAACATTTCTGAATGGTTTGGGTTCCTCATTACACCAAATACTTTGTAAAGTCTCACACCAAGCAACACTTGAAACCCTTTTAAATCACATACCATGGCATGTATGAGCCTCTGGATTACCAGACAACTCAGTGTGACTGAAAAAATCACTACAGGTCCTTGCTTTCATTTGTGTTTCTGTGTATGCATGTAGGTTTGCACATGTACGTATACACATATGAGCGGTGAGTGTTTGCATGTGTGTGTTCATAGGTGTCATGCTCTGTAAGTGTGAGCATTTGCCCATGTGTGCATGTGTGGAGGCCAGAAGTCAACATCAGTGACTTCCTCTATTGTTCTCCATTGGATTTTTTGAAGCAGGGTCTCTCCCTGAACCAGGAGCTCAACTGGCTAGACTGGCTGGCCTCTGAGCCCCTAGATGCCATCCACTTTTCTATGCCTCTTCTCCAAGGACGCAAGCCACCATGCCTGGCTTTTAGATGGTTCTAGAGATCTGAGCTCAGGTCAGCATGCCTCCAAAAGAAACACTTTGCCCTCTGGGCCATCTCCACAACCCTGCTTTCACTTTTATTCATTTATTTTTTAATTGAAAATCATTTAATTGAAAACTCATTCTTAAGTCTAAACTCTCAAGTAGCCTGCAGGACATTTCTGCTCAGATCAGCATTTCTCAGGAACAACACAAACCCATGTCCTACCAATCCAGGCCCATCTCACCACTAACTGGACATGGGATCTCATCATCCAGTGTTCCACATCCACTGGGACCTACAGACACCCCAGACACCTCAAGCAGTGCAGAGTGGTGAGTGCTAGAGTTGAAGACCACCACACCCACCCCCCCTCACCAGACCACTGAGGGCAAAATGGGCACGAGTCGGTGGAAGCATGAGCAGTGGGAAAACTGGCCATACGAACACATCTGCTTCTGATCTTCAGAAATTTAAGACTTTTGAGACTTTTTCTTCTTTTCATCTCGGTGCTGGTTGCGAGTGGGTAGGTTGTTTCTGAGTCTGCCTTTCCAGTCTGTCAGTGGGCTGTGCTGCTACAGATGGTCAGCTGTAGAGACCCCTCAATTAGGAAGCCTGGGGGCTGTTATGCAAAACGGGGTCAAAAGGTAAGAGTCCCTTTCCACACTTAACTGCCTCATCCTCAGGTGTAATTTTAATTTCACTCTTGAGGAATTAGAAAATGGATTATGGAGTGTGTGGGGGTGGGGTATAAGGACACACAGCGGCCAGAGGTGATTTTTAGTATCTTCCTGTGCATCTCTCTACCTAATTCCCATAAGACAGGATCTCTTACTGAATATAGAGCTTGTCTGTCAGCTAGGCTAGTGGTCGGCAAGACCTAGGTATTCTTCTGTCTCTATCCGACGCTCCAGAACAATGTTAGGTTATATGCACACACACCTTGGATGTGAGCAGTAGAGATTCCAAGGAAGACCTTCATGCTTAAAGAGCAAGCACTCTTACCCACTGAGTCATCCCTCCAACCTCATAAATTCACTTCTTAAGAGATTTTGAAAGAGAGCAAAAAATGTATTCATTTTGATTACTATGAGCAAAATAATTCTCCCAAACTTCCCAAATAACTTTTCTAAGGATAAATGATTACGGCTTTAAGTAGTAAGTTTTCATATTAGTTACACAGGAAGGCAGGCACCGATTACATTAACACATACATAATGAAATAATTAAGCATGTATCGTTATTGCTAAACACACATCAAAGCCCAAGTGCCAACTGGGAGTTCTTTTTGAGGGCCATGAGAGAGAAGCGTCAGTTCCATGTAGAGGTTGGCTACAGATGGCTTTTCCTGTGTCTCTTACTCTACCTTCCCTCCACATACGTCTCAAAAGCCAAGGTTCCCATGTGTCATAGGCCCTGCCTCAATATTTTAACTTGGTTAACTGCACAAACTCCAACTCCAGCACGGCCACATTTAGAGATACAAGGAACTAGAACTGAATGTAGGAGACATACTCTAATCTATAATATATGTAGACTAGTATATGTGCACACACAGTCATATATGTACTAACGTCACATGGACATACAGATACATGACCAATGCTGGAGGATTTAGTTGCATGGAGTATTGTCAGACACCATGTCTGGGGTCTGTCGCATCCCTAATGTTTTGTGTCCGCTCTGTTCATAACCTCAGCTCTGCTTTCTTTTTTTAGACACATAATGAAGACCACACATATACAAGAGTAAAGATCTGCTTCAAGGCAAGCAGCCTAAAATAAATGTTGAAAACAGAGCATACTTTCCAGTGGAGGTAAAGATCACAGTGTAACCAGGAAGAATGTGCAAGCCAGCAAAAACTGAGCTCAGTAGTTGGGCCAAACCATGATAGTCTACTTTAAAAATATGGAAATCCGAGAAAGTGGTTCTGTTACGACTGTTAGCTGTGGAACTCAGGCCAGCCCTCTAAACGACAAGTCACACAAATCCATCTCCTGTATTGAGTTCGGAATGAAAAGTCTACCCTGCACATGTGGATTTGGGAGCTTGAAAATATCTGAATCCCTCTTCCTGCTGCGAGCTCCTCCACACTGAATGCAAATGATACTACTGAGTCCCTGCTGCCAGGAACTGCCTTTAGGAAGGTGGACTTGTCGCAAGTCTCCAGAGGAAATACTCCAAGCTCGTGTTTCATGGCAACCATGCTTTCATCCTTCCAGACTATGGGATGTTCTCCTTCTTTTAAACTATTAATGGATGAACTCTTCAAACTGCTTTTTGCTTTTTAAACAGCTGGGGTCAGAATAGATGGCCATCAACAGATGAGCAGATGGTGAAAATGTGGTTCCTACTACAATGGGATTTTATTTGGCTGTGAGGAAAAGTGAAGTTTGCAGGAAAATGAATGAAACTAGAAAATATATATCAAGTGAACTAATCCAGGATCAGAAAGACAAGTACTCTTGCAGATCTAGCTTCTAATTTATGTGTAAATATGTGAGTTTATATATGAGTGAGTTTGGACAGAGATCAGAAAACTTGAACGGGGTCCAGAAGAGAGTGGAAAGCAGCTTTTAAGGATGGAGATGGAGGTAACAGAACACAGAAAAGAAGAAAAGGGAATAGAGGGGCAGAAGGGTACAATGAGGGATGAACAGTGTAAGCATATAAGCAAGATGGAAGAGAGGAGGGATCAACCAAACTACGCATGTGCGAAACTAATATAAGAAAGCTTGGCACTTCGTAATGCTAATTTTCAAAACAATATTAAAATGTTTTCCAAGACCATGGAAGCATCCAAAGAATTTGCTATGACAAAACTGTTTTGTCTGAAAAGAAAATCAATCAGGTTGGTTTGCTTTATTGTAGGGAAAAGCCATCGAATATAGAATTTACTGTCATAACGAATATAAGTACATAGTGCAGTGGTGACTATGGTGGACACAGCAGTGCTTAGTGTGTGCACAGCACTGCTCAATCATCTTGCAGCATTAAGATTCCACTTCTAGGAGCTGCAGGCAGAGAAGGCTCAGTAGTTAATAACATGTAGTGCTCTTGTGGAGGACACCAATTCATTCCCCAGCATTCCCAATAGACCACTAGTTGGAACTCCAGTTTTGGGAGAGCCAATACCTTCTGGTGTCTATGAGCTGCCATCACACATGGCACACATTCACACAGACACATACATAAACAAACACAAAAACAAATTTTTTAAAAAAAAAAACTATATCCATTAAACAACTCTACCATTTGCCTCAATAGTGCATATGCATATATACACACATGTATGTACATGTGTAAATGTGCGTGTGTGTGTGTGTACGTGTGTGTGTGTGTGTGTATACATGTGTGCGCATATGTATTTGTTGTCACTAGAGTTCACTAAATATAAAATCATCTCAGATAGGAACAAACTATTCTTCCCTAGCTAGATGCTGCCCAGTTTTGTTTTGTTTTGTTTGGAGTCTGCATTCATTAGCAAACTGGCGGTCTTTATTGTGGCATTTTCATACAGGTATCTATTTCCCGTGCCTGATTGCTCTGGTTAAAATGTTTGTAAAAATGACGGGGGAGAGACTCTTACACTGCTCCTGAACTTAGTGAAAACAAAGATTTTTCACCGCTGAGTGTAAGGTTGTCTACGGTCTCTCTCACCCTGCTCTCCTTTGCCCCCTTTCTCTCTCCTCTCTCACTTGCTGTGGGTTTTCACATGTGTTCTTTATTATATCTGGGCCATCCCTTCTATTTGTTGGTGTTTTTAATGTTTCATTGTGATGGAAAACTCAGTTTTTCTCAGATGCATTTTTCTATACCAATTTAGACAATTGTGTGTTGCCTTTCAATGTGTTTTGTTCTTTAAAAAAAAAAAAGTATTATAGTGATTTTCATATGTTGGATCATTCCCGCATTTCAAAGAATGACTCTTATGTGGTCACACGTGAACTTTTCAGTGTGTTGTAGAATTCCATCCACCCGTATTTTGTAACAATATATACCAGGGTCACTGGTTCACACTTTTCCTGCAAAATCATTGCTTGGTCTTGGTCTCAAAATCATGTTTTCTATCAAAGTAATTTTGGAAATGTTTTTTCCTCGATATTTGGGAGAATTTGACGTCAATGCCAACTAAAATTTCTGGAAGCTTAACTCAGTAAAGCCAATTCATCTTGGGGTTTTCTCTGTTGGGAGTTTTTTTTAATGCCTTTATTAGATCTGTTCATGGTAACCCTTTTATTTCTGTGGCATCCATTGTAATATCTCATCTCACACACCTGATTTTTCTCGTGTATTTTTTTTTCTGAAGGTAGCTAACGCAGTTTTTTCTGTTACTGTGTTCAAACAACAGAGTATTGATCTCTCTAATTCTCTAATCTTTAGTTTTCTATTCTCTATTTTATTTGTTTACGCTCTGATCTTTCATTTCTTCTCACCAGCTGCAATTCTGGGTGTTTTTTGTTTGTTTGTTTGTTTGTTTGTTTGGGGGTTTTTGTTATTGTTGTTGCTTGTTGGAGCCTGTTTGGTGTAGTTTTTTGATGTGGTTGATTTTTTTTTTTTTTTTTTTGCTGTTGTTTGGGGATTTCGTGTTTTTATGTGTGTGATGTTGTTGTCATTATTGTTGTTGTTGTTGTTGTTTTGTTTTTGTTTTTCTTGCTCCCAAAGATATCAGTCAGTCTGCTGATTTTGTAGACAACACTAAAATTCCCTCTTGCTGCCTTTCCTGGATCACAGACATCCCTGGTATATTGATTTTCACTTCAATTTTCCTCAAGACACCTTCTAATTTCCCTTGTGGTCTCTCATTTGAAACACTGGTCCTTCAAGAGGATTTTGTTCTCGTTCATATACTTGTGGCTTTTTCAGCTTTTCTCGTCTTATTTGTCTCTAGTTTCATTCCACTGCAGTCAGAAAAGACAACTGTTAGGGCTATCATCTCCCCGAGTCTGCTAAGAATAGTCTTGTGGCATACAACAGCATGCTCTGTCCTGGAGAAAGCTCCTCGTGTGCTTGAGAAAAACCTACCGTAGTGACAGGATACTGCTTTCTCCAAGTCTCTCTGATACAATTCATTGATTACATTCAAGACCTCGACTTCCTTGTCCAACCTAGTTACCAAAATGCGAGGTACTGAAATCTCCTGCTGTCACGTAACTGACGATGGCCTCATTGATAAGGCTTACTTTTTATACTTCAGCATCTGGTGTTACATTTGTATATAAAGATAGTAATATATATACTGTGCAAAGACAGACAGCCCTCTATTATTTATTATTTTACAATACATAATATACAGAAAGAATTATGTAATTATGTATCATATAATTCTTTATCTTAGCCTGTTTTGGCTGGTACATATGTGGCCACTTTGTTCTCTTCTGTTACCATCACCATGGAATACCTTTTCCCATCCCTCCACTTTCATTCTCTGGATATCCATTTACATATAAAGCACATTGCCCATCAAGGCCAGAAGAGGGTGTCAGAACCCCTGGAACTGGAGTTACAGATGGTTGTGAGCTGCCATGTGTGTGGTAAGAACGGAACCTGGGTCCTTTCCAAGAGGAGCAAGTGTCCTTAACCACTGAGCAACTCCGACATCACCCTCAAGTAGCATATAATGAGACGATTTTCTATTTCTATCATGCTTTATTGCTATATGCTAGATTTCTGATGTGGCCAAATATGGTTTACACAGATAATGCATTTCCTATGCTCACTCTTCTTATTGTGGTAATCTTTTTATTTTGGCAATAATATGGCAGGAAATAATATTTTCCTAAATTGTGAGCCCCTGGAAAAACAACATAAATTCTACAGACCTGTAATAACACTACAGTTCGTGTTCCCGTATCAGCAAATTTAATTTTAAAACCCCTTGGAGAGATGGGAAGATAGATAGCTCAGTAATATGGCCCACAATACCAACAAGAAGGCATGAGATTAGATCCCCAGAACACACATATGCACCATCACTTGCAAAGGATGCTAGGAGCCAGATATCTGAAGAGCCAGCCTGTCAAACCAATGAGTTCCAGGTTCACAGAGAGAGCCCATTTCAAAAAATAAGGTGGAAAATGACCTGGGAAGACACCAAATGCAAACTTCTGTGGCCTTCATACACTACACTACACACACACACACACACACACACACACAAGAATCACATGCACACACACATACACACATGGCAATAGGGGGCTAGACAGATCATTCCATAATTAAGAGCATTGACTGCTCTTCCAGAGGACCTGGGTCTGACTCCCAGCACCCACATGGCAGCCGACAATTGTCTGTAACTCCAGTTCCAGGAGATCCAATCACTCTCCCACAGATACTGTACACATGGTGAACAGACACATATGCAGACATAACATTCATATGCATAAAACAAATCTTTTAAAACTTAATCAATAAATAAAAATCAATTTTTAGAAACCGACACTAAAGCAGACATTTCTTTATATGACTATTTCTGCACCGCTCAAGCCAAACACATTTTCTAACTTTTTCAAATCAAATCATTATAATCAACCAGTGAATAAGAAGAATCTTGCCAGATTATTGGCCTAGCTGTAAATGGTACCTTTAACAACAACAACAAAATATCAAAACAGGATAGCAAGGGCCAGCTGAGAAAAGAGCAGAGCACACAGCAGTGGGCATTAAGCCAATTCTGAACACAGCTGAGATGAGGCCATACGGGTGTCCTTATACCACATAAAGCCAGAATATCAGCCACCAGACACAGCCCTGTTGCGGGAAACCTGATACCTGGGCTCACTGGCAGAAGAAAAGGAAAATGTGACCAGAAGATGCAACAGGGAAGAAGTCACTCTCTGCTGTCATGTAGCACAGTGTAGTGTCAACACCAACAGGCGCCAAGTACCATTTACTCAATTACTACAGAAACTTGAAATGAGCTGCCAGGCAGCCAACAGGATTCTGGGTACAGCCACTCTAACTGCCCAGAGGCCAGGAAAAAGAGTGTATGCTTTGCTCTATTCTAAGAACTAGGTCCTCCAAAGCCAAAACACTCCAACTATCCTCCTGGGAGGGGGATACACAGAGGCAAATTCCTACCAACACCACCCACGGGGCCCACTGATGGAGTGAGAGCGCACAGTGCCCACTCGGCCTCAAACTAGACAAAGATTCAAAGGGCGGAAGTGTCTGGAGCATACACTGTACAAAGGACTTGACATACAGGAGCTTAAAGGAGTTTTGGAGGGGCTTCCCACCCAAAAGCCCTGAGAGTCTGTCCAAAGCAAAGTGTCACAGCAAGAGTGAGCCATGAGCTTGTATCTGACTGCTGGCCAGCATTGTACAAAGGAAAGGGTTATTTCTCTCCACCTGAAAAAGGCTCAGCTAACTAACATAAAAGACTTCTCATTTTTCAGAGCGGATGGAATATGTCATCCAACAGGTTTTAAATTTACATGTACGATAGCCAGGGTGGTGCCTGCCTGTAATCCTAGCTCTTGAGAAACTAAGGCAAAAAGATCAGAAGTCAGAAGCCAGTCAGAGCAACTAAAAAGAAATAAAATTTAAATCATATTTAAACACAGATAGGTGTCAGTCTAATTACAAGATGAGGTCCAATGGTTATAATTAATTACAATGTTTTTCTATCAAATTTGACAAATTTTAATTTAACACCAGCCCAAATAAGATACCCAGCATTCACCTCACTTGAGTTGACTTTGCATGTCCTTGTTCAAAAGGCCATGGTCACATACTGTCACTAACAATGCACTCCTCTCTCTACATTCCATCAGCTGGGCATACCAGGTGTGTAGACAGTGCCTCTGTCTTCTTATAAATCATGGCTGTCAAGTACCTCTTAAGGTCAAGTACAAGTCCTGGGTTTAACGTTCCATTCCATGAGGTCAATGTTAGATCCACTATCCCAAAATGGGACAGTTTTTAATTCAAATCCACCATGGGTCAGTTACTTTGTATACACAGTTCAGCTATTTCACAGCACTGGACAAGATGCTGGAGTAAAGTAGAAGATGAATTTGAAAAACACAGACCACTCACAGGGCACCAATTATGAGTCAGCTTTATAAACATTATTGTGTAATCTTCACCACAGCCCTGAAGAGAGGCATTATTATCCCCAGTTCACAAAGAAGGGAGAGGCAACTTAACCAAAGTCAGCAGAAGGAAGAGCCTTGGGCCTGCGTTCCCACTGGGATCCTCACCCATGCTGGGTCACTACCAACATCCTCTGCATTCTCACAGGACTCAAATGGTACCTCATCCAGTGGGGACGGCAGCAAACCATCTAGAACTCAAATGTAATGTGTCCCCAATCCACATGTGAGTCTGGACTCTACTACAACCCTTGAGAGTAGTGTTGTCCAGATTCACTCAGAACTCCAAAAAAGAAAGCAAGGTTGCAAATTTAAGCAATCTACAGCATTTGTCTATGAAAATGCATGCCCCCAGCAGAATCCATGTCTCCTGGATTATTAATGAGGGCCAAGCTGACCACACAGGCATAGAGGCATAGACTGCACAGGCATAGAGCACACACAGTAAACACTCAGGAAAAGCTGCCCCTGCTTTCAAGGTCACCCCCCTTCTTCATTGATCTTATGCACTTCAAAACTTGCCTCACAGTATAGTTCCCCCAAAACTATGAAATAATCATGGTCACTACAACCTGTTTTATGATCAAGATATAATTTTCTAACCAAATGTTCTTTCATTCAACCCTAAAACTGTATTTCTAAAAACAAACAAGTAGCTAATAAGTTAGGCTGAAAGGATGGGTGAAAAGTAGCAATCACGGCTCTAAGAAAAACTACAGAAACTATGCAAACAATCTACAAACATTCAAATCAGGAAGTGGAGACAGCTCTTAGGACAAAGATATTGTTTGTAATATATTTCTTTTCTAAAAGTTCTCTTCGAGAGTTCGGGGGTTATCTCTGTGGTAGAAATTACCTGACATATACAAGGCCTTGGATTTAATTCCTATTAGCACCACACTATAGCACCATCATGATGGGAGATGGCATTCTGTAAATATGTTTCTCACATTGGTTAATGAATAAAGCACTGTTGGCCAATAGGAAAGCAAGATAGGCAGGACTAGGAGACAAAAAAGAGAGAGAGGAAGTAGGAGGGAGGAGATCCAAGATGGAGAACGGAGAGAGAATGCCAGCCCCTCTCTCCAGTAAGATAAGACCACATGGAAGTAATAAGATTAATAGAAACAGGTTAATATTTAAAACAGAGCTAGCAGATAAGAAACTAGTAACAGACCAACAGCTTTATATGTAATATAGCATCTCTGTATGTTATTTGGGGCTGGAGTGGCGGTGGGACCAGACCGGCAAGAAAAAACTACTCTTAACACCATCACCACCGCCATCACCAACACCACCACCACCACCACCATCACCATCTCCACCATCACCACCACCATCTCCACAATCACCACCACCACCACCATCACCACCATCACTACCACCATCACCACCACCATCTCTACCATCATCACCATCACCACCACCATCACCAACATCACCACCATCACCACCACCATCTCCACCATCATCACCATCACCACCATCACCACCACCATCATCATCACCACCACCATCTTCACCATCACCACCACCATCACCACCACTATCACCATCAACACCATCATAACCACCACCATCACCACCATCACCATCACCACCATCACCACCACCATCACCATAACAACAAACAAAAAACATTTTCTTCATATTTGCTTTTTAAATTCCCTGTGATTAAAAAGAGTTCTGTTTGTTGTGCTATGTGTATGCATGTTTGTTTGTGTACATGTATAGAAGAGAGCATAAGTACTCATGTGTGCATATGGCAGCCATCCAATCCCAGCTGTCATTTCTCAGGCAACCACCTTCTTTACTTTTTTTTTAAGATCTCTCAATGGCTTAGAACTCACCAAATAGATGAGCCAAGCTCGCCAGATAGCCCCATAGATCCACCTGACTCCCTCCCCCCCCAACACCAAGATTATAAGTTCATGCCACCAAGACATCCAACTAGGCTTTGTGGGTTGTGGGGACCAAGCTCAGACCTTGCAAACACTTAATGGCTGAGCCACTTGCCCAGCCCCCCACTCAAAAAAGAATGTGTTTTTAAAACTATTTTAGAAATACTTAGTAGCTATTATGTCAACTCACTACAAATGCAGTTTAAAAACCTCAGTGCAATCTGAGTCACATTACAGCAGTGTAGACAAGCTCCCCCTTCACAGGCGTGTAAACAGCTGTGCACACTCCAAGTCCCTCCAGGAAGCAACTGTACCAACGCACACAAACTACTCTCCTGGTTGGAAAGCTTTCAAGATGGCCTCATAGGGAAGAGGCAGAAATCCCATCTCCCAGGGTAGCAGGGAACCCCAGAAGACTAGACTCAAAAGCCTCTGGAAGTATTTAGCCATCTCTGATCACCCATCAATGTTTCTCAGAGTTGGGTCCTGGGACCACCTACATTAGCCTCATGCTCAATGCTTGCAAAACACAGATCACTGCTGATAGCCAGCCCCCACCTCCCAGACATGAAGAATCTGGATTCTGAGCAAGGATGAAAGTTTGCTTTTTAAAACAAATCCGGGATTTCGATGTATACATATTTTAAGAAATACAGATTCAAGACACGATAATCAGATAAGGCGAACATTGCTCAAATTTTTCAGTGATAAAAACCAAACCACCCTCACTCTGCATCAACCATCCTGCTGTCCTCCTAACATCCCCCAGCTGTCACGTCAAACAAAGTCACAGGTATAACAGGCAGGTGGCCTATGAACCTGTTTCTCTTCTTCCTCGACTGATAATTCCTCTAGAAAATCATTTTTTGAAACATCAATCAAAAGCCTTAAAAAGGGCCAAGTGTGATGGCACATGCCTGTAACCGTAGCACTTGGGAGACTGAGGAGGAGGCTGGTGTGAGGCTAGCCTGGGCTCATAATGCAAGCCCATGAGGAATAAAGGAAGGCAGAAGGCAAAAGGTGTACAAAAAGACCCATCATACTGTGCCCCAAATTTTTCCTAGTAAGATTTCCTTCCCTATTAGAGTAACAGAAGATTCACACAAGGTGTTTAGGAAAGTGTGTCTGGAGGTGAACACTCAATACTACTGTATCCTTGTTCCTGCCTCACCTGTCACTGTGCATAATTCACACACAGGATCTCTAATCCCCCAGTGGAGAAGAGACGCTGTCCCCACTTTAGAGATTAGCATACCAAGTCTTAAAGGAGTAACTAGTTTGCACCAGGCCACACAGCCAGGATCTGAGCCCAGGTGCGTGAACAGCAGCGTGATTAGGCTCTTCCCACTCTGGGAATCTTCTAAGTATGGTGACATTTCAACAACATCTGCTGTTTCAAGGAAATAACAGAGACATAATCGGAAATTGTGTCCTTCAAGAATCCCAAAAAGAAAAACACCCATGGTAAAAAATGCAAAGAGAAAAGAGCAGAGTGACGGTCTTACGGTAGCATTTAAGTCACACAGGGTAGAATCCATAGCTAGATTGGGCCCATCTGCTTCCCAGTGGTGAACAATGAAGTTGACATGTGGCAGGAACTTCGTATAGTTTTCAAAGTATGTAATAAGTAGACATATGTTTTAAAGACCATGAAAAGGCTTCCAAAACACAATAGCTGGTGACTGATAAATTTTAGGTCCAGTAATGGGATTCTGTGTGTTCATTTTATATATCCATCTAAACTTTCCAAGTATTCTATAATAAGTTTGTGTTTGCTTTTAAATCAAGGGATAAATGTAGTGAGTCGTTTTTCAAATCCTAGAATTTAGTACCTCCCTATACAAGCAATGTCATTAGGCTCCAGATCAACTCAGTGTATGGAGCAGTGTGTGGCATCTTTCTTTCCCATGTCATAAAACCTACCATTCACTTAGAATGTGAATGTTGTCTCTCCAGAAGCCAGCCCCATACATGGGAACAGGGTTTAATTCTTACCCCAAATACACCTACAGTTATCAAGGGGTTAGCAGGTAGGAAAAGATTGTGTAAAGAGGGCTGAGGGGCGGCTCAGTGGGTAAGGGAACTTGCTATGCAAGCATGAAGACCCAAAGTGTGAATTCCTACAAATTTTACATGTGCATGCACACACACACACACACACACACACACACACACACACACACACACACACACACACTAAATAAATGCAATTTTCAACGTTTAGAGCAAAAGGCATGAAGATGTGTAAATGTGCTCTATACTCAGACCATCCCTACAGATGGTTTCACGTATCTTGGACCTTGTGCTAAATGCTAACCCATCAATGGACTAAGCATGAAATGAGCTGGCCCTTAGAGCCTCGCAACTGACACTGTTTGTCAAACATCCACACACACTGTGGAAGCCTTTACAATGAGTGTGAGGACTATGCCCCATCCCCTACAGTTTACTAAGTATTCTGCACAAAAGAGCAGAGATGGCCACTCTCATCCTGTGCATTCTCATATGAGTAAATGACATATATCAGATGCGCTAACTGGTACACCAGGTACATAGCTCATTCTGGAAAATTTCAAACCACAAAACAGGGGACAAACATGATGCTGTATCATATCAAGCTATGTCAGAATGGTTTCATCCTCTAAGCAAGATCAGCCTTTGTCGGCCAGGCTCTGCCAGACTGACCAGTTTACGAGATGGGAAAGTAGGAAAATAGTAACTATATTCCAAAAGAAAGGGTGGCTGGAAGGAAAAAGAAGAGAATATATATTAGTACAAAATGATTATTTGTGTGTATTTTTTATTAAAAATAATTTTATGTCATTTTTTATTAAAAAAAAAAAAAGAAAGAAAACACTGGAGACAAAAGTGATGTCGACACACATGAGCATTTGAGGGACTGGGGAACACTTATCAGGGAGGTTGTGTTCAGAATCTGCAAAGTCGGGTCTCCATCCACAACACTGTGAAAAGACCACTTTGGGGACTCAAGGGCCCTGAGTCATTTGTTGAAGAAGCAGGAAGATGACAGGGAGACAGAGACATCTTCCCTGTGTGACATTAGTTCATGCCCACAATACTTGAGTACATCACCAAGAACTCCAGTCTTGGGGCTACAAATGACCCAGGTAACCTTCCACTTTTGCCAGGTTTGGGTCTGTGCTTTATCCACAGTCAGGAACTGAAGTCAAATGACTCAGAGTCCACTCTGACACTGCGCTTGCCTGCCTTCACATTCACAGAAGCTGGAAAGGAAGACACATTCCCCAAACAGTGGCCAAAGACATGAGGCAAACTTTCAGGAGACAGTATTCTTTGTCACACATAAAGGTGGAAATTTGCCTGTGTGATACCAAATGCACCTGTCACAGGCAGATACATTCCACAGCACTGCATAAAACAAAGCAAAGGTCACGGGTTAAGATGGTAATGCCCCAGAACAGGATGATGAGCTCCTTGATGTCCTTGCTCATCTGCTAAGGCCTGGACCACATAACCACGCCTTGTATAAACCAGTGTTCAGTTTGTTGTTGTTAGGTTCCCCACCCCCTTCTTGGCTGCAGACAGATACATTCCTGCCTGTAAAAGTCATTGATATAAAGAACTCACATGCTTAAAGTATTAATGATCAACTTGACCAGAAACCCCCACAGAGACAAGACTTAGTCTTGCTAAAAGTCTTATCCTATACCCTTTGGTGAAGGGGGCATTTTCCCAGGCCTCTTCAGGTTGCCAAGACAGAGCCCTAGCCCAGGATGGTCTGAGAGAAGGACCTGGGCGCTTCACTGCAAGCTCCAGGATCTTTGAAGTGCTTTCAACATTAGACTACATATTAGGTTTGCCTTTGCATTCCGCTCTCCGGCTGAATTACAAACATGCTATCTAATCTCCCAATTTTATTCAAGGGAGATTTTTAATACCCCCCACCAAAAAAAAAAAAAAAAGCAAGTGCATTTTTTTTTTCTTTAATTAAGAGACCTAGCAGTGCTTGGGGTCTTGTGTTTTGAATTTTTTTAAAGATTTTTTTATTTTTATTTTTAATGTGTGTTTTGCCTGAATGTATGCATGTGTGTGCAGTGCACACGGAAAACAGAAGAGGTAGGTCATCAGACACCCTAGAGGTGGAGTCAATAAGCAGTTGTGACTCGCCATGTTGCTGCTGGGAATTGAACCCAAGTCCTCTTCAAGAGCAGCAAGCACTCTTAACTGTTGAGCCATCTCTGTAGACCCCAGGTTTTGAACTCTGTATTGATCACAGGGAACAGAGATACTGCTGCTGTCACTGCATTGACATCTCCAAGTGCTATGTGCCGTGCCCTACCCTACAGCATTTTACACACAACCTATTCTGTGCCTACATCTCCCTACAATGAGACAATTTTTCTAAAGATGGACTTATTTTAATCGTGTGTCTGTGAGAGTATATATGCCTGCGGACGCCAGAGAGGGCATCAGCTCCCCTAGACCTGAAGTTACAAAGGGTTGTGAGCTGCCCAACAAGGCTGCTAGGACCCAAACCCAAGTCCTCCGCAAGAGCAGCTCTTAACCTCTGCCCTCTCCCTCTCACCCCCTCCTCTCTCTCTCTCTCCAGTCCCCTAAGAGACCACCCGGATCATGTCCATGAAAAAATGTCCTTCCTCACACTGATGAGAGGCTCAAGGGCAGGGTACTTTTAGCAGAAGAGGGGTTAACAGTCCTTGAAGAGGTACCAAGTGAATGGGAAGCCTTTCAAGAGTGGACTAGTGAGATATCCACCTGCCCACACTTGTTGCACTGACCACTCCCATTGGGGGTGAGACAGGGGCGGAAGTGATGTGGAACTCTCTCTTGCTCGCTTGCTTCCTGGATGGAGAGCATCCTGAGGCATCCTTGGGACTGGAATCTGCTGGTGTTCATCTGTCTCTGTTGCAAGTTATTTCTCCCTGAATAAACATCTATTCAGCCTGTTTTCCCTGATCCTTATTTTTCCACGATAGGAACCTACTCTAAGCAAGAGCAGTCGTCACTGAAGAAGCCTAGGAGACCTCTACCTCCTCAGCCCCATCCATTAGCTCAGCTGTACACATCACTACCAAGGGCTAAGCTACTCGCCAACCTGCAAGCCACCAGCGGGCCAATGACAATCTTAAAAGAGCTGGGAGGTTCACTATATTTATCCTCTAATACTGAACTTTCATTCTTAATATATGAATATATACTCTACCACTATATGTATTGTGGCTTAAAATAATATTGTGGTTTCTGTAATCCATTCAGTGTGTCCTATGCAGGCAGCACTAAGTTATCTTTTATGTTTTTTGTTTGTTTGCTTGCTTGCTTGCTTTGTTTTGTTTTTTAATTTAGGTGTCTGCCTGTAAATGTATATTCCACCTGTGATGGGGGTATCCACAGAGACCAGAAGAGGGATCCTGATAACCTAGAGCTAGACTCACAGGCAATTGTGAGCTGCCAGATGTAGGTGCTGGGAATCAAACTCTGGTCCTCTGGAAGAGCAGCAAATATCTTAACCCTTGAGCCATTTCTCCAGCCCCCTTTTCCCCCTCCTAACTGTCACCACCACCTCAAGGTTTCATAATTGTTACTAACACTCCTTTTTAGAAAGATAGCCTCAGGTAACATAATGGCAATGTACAAATCTTGATTTGGCCCAAAGCCCTGTGCACATACCCATGGTTCTTCATAAAGCTATTTGATTTGTTAATATTTGTCAGCCTTGATCAAGCCCTAGCTAGAAAGCTCTGTTCACTTAGGCTTTTTCTCTTTAAGATCACTTCTGGAGCTCGCCCATCTTCTAGTAGCATAGCTTCGTATGTCTTCCGCCTCCACAACAATATCTAAGAAAGAAACAATACCTAGTCACCAAACCGTAAAGTTTGCTAAGTTAGAGCATTGACACAATTGCGGCATGGTGCCAGCCTGCACTGGTAGCCAGTTCTCCTGCTCAGGCAGTAAAGGATCCCAATTTGATCCAGGCCTGTGGAAGCCCTACATGGTTTCTGACATCTTCCCTATCCTAGAGGGAAAGCTTAGTGGATGTCCATCTCCTTTATAAGCCACGTCCCTATTCCCCACTCCTTTACGTCTCTGCTGAAACTGCTCAGGACCCAACCTTGAAAAAGTTTAATCTCCTAAACTATACGCTGGGATTCTCCATGTATATTAAACACAAATATTTGGTGATGACCAAAGGGATCCTATCTTTGCTAGCTTCTCTGGCAAGCACCATCAATACTCTTGACTATTCCCCATCTCTTTCGGAGCAACCCTCCTTTTCACAAAGTGTAACTCATTTAACTGACTCAAGTGAGTCAACACCACATCAAATGAGTCAACACCACAACTCCTGGTGAAGTCTACCAAAACGCTGAGGGTTAGCTATGGAAGAAATAGAACACAATGCTTCCTTACCACTAAAAAATGCTGGACGTGGCATGCATCCCAAGGCTGAGCATTCTCATGAAGAAAACTAAACTCAAAAGTAAATTCCTGTGTTATAAAAAAAAAATCATTGACTAAGAAGATCAATAATTGTCATCAAGATACCAACAAAAATGCCAGACATTCTTTATGGCTATTTCAAAGTAGTTGTTTTTAAAAGGGAAAAAAAAAACTAGTAATTTTCCCTATATTTTGGTCTAGTGGTTTTTATGTATATCAATTAGACTCCCTGATCATGCAAGAATGGTATTTTATTTCTTTGACTACTACCCTATTGCCCATTTTAACCTTAGTGAATTTTTGGTCCATTGCATAGAAGACTCTCTCTCTACTAATAAAAATGCAACCTATTAAAGATTAACTTGCCCCCAGGACAGCCTCTCTAAAAACAAATTCCAGGCATTATAATCACCAATTTACACTCTGAAGACTTGAAGGCCAACAGACTTAGTAATCCTGTTCTAAAATGGAAAATCCCATATACTTTTTAAGGGTATTGTGAAAAGGAAAAAAAAATGGCAAATCACTAATTCACAATTGCCAGAAATACAAACAAATACAACTTCTCCCTACTTGACCCTTTCCAAAAGAAGAGTTTCCACCTAAAAATACCACTTTTTTTTTTGCCAGATTTTGGTTTTTATTTTACTTTTCACAACTCTGAACCTTCAAACTCCTCCTCCTGGTCCCCAATTATTTGTCAGATATAGCTCATATGTCCTAAACTTGAAATGAGCTAGACCCATGAGATCGTTATTAGGCTTTTGGTATTTACCAACACTGCAGTAAGTCTTGCTCTTTAAACACCAGAAGTTCCCTTTCCTATAAAACCAGAGAGGTTCTAAAAAAATCAGCCTCTATGTTACAGGTGGGGGGGGGGAGACCTGGGAGCAGAGAGAGGCCCAGGAGCTTGACTAAGATCACACAGGGATTTGAATGCAAGTCTGAGCAACTCTGGGCTCATACCTGCTATAGCATAAAGCAATTAAACACAATTGGTCCACCCAACGTGGGGCTCTGTGGAATCTGATGCTGTGTGGGTAGGGGTAGGGCCATAGTGCACTGTACACTGGGTTCCATCCTCAACTGACTTCAAGGCTTACTCTGCCAACAAAGTGATGCATGGGTAATTGATTATGTATAGGCTTCTAAAGGATAACTGCCAAATATCTGACCACTTAAAAGTGGTTTAGACCTTCAGATGTTAGAATGGCATGCCTAAAAGACAGATAACACTTACATTTTCAAAACGTCCTACCTGTATTTCATTGAAATCAAAATGAAAATTCACTGACAAAGAAATCCCCTAGAAGTCAGATTTTACAAGTGAACTTCCCAGAAACTGGCGTCCATGTGAGTGTTTGTGCAGGGTACCCATTAAGGAAGATACCACACTGTTCTTCTGAGTAATAGCTCATCCTGTTTCCAACTCAAGTAAGAGCAAGTTGGAAAGTGGTTGAAATGGATCAGCCTGGGACCTTACCGGTTCAATACAAACAATCGTACAATACTTCTGCAACATATTTGTAACATTTTGTTTGCAAAATTGTGGAACTAATAAGGAAGCATCACAAATGAAAATTATTGAAATGTAACCCGGCTTCAGTTTTCAAATCCATTACTTTCTTACAAAGTTACATAATTTAAGGGAAACCCGAGTCCGAGACATGACATTCGGAATGTTTATCAATACAAATAAGCTTTTTCAGAGAGTTTTCAGCCCTTCCAGAAATGCCTGCCAAGCACTCCTGATACTTATTTCCACCAAGTTATTGTTTGGGAAAACATGTTGTTCTCTCTTAAAATAACCCTCTTAATTGTTCTGAAAAGCCACTGCATTTCCAGAGAGGAATAACTCGCTTCCATACTGCGATACATTGGCTGATAAAATCAAAATAAGTCACGCGGACGGCCATAAAAGCGAGTCTGTAGACCTCCGAGCCTTCTGAGAAGAAGGATGGGAGCTACCGAATCCTCACCTCTCCCTTCCTGATACCAGGGACTGGTTCTCTGCATAAGTCTTAAAAATAATGCTCATTCCAGCTACCTCATCTCTGACTTTGGATTTGGGAGTTGAGCCACACAGGTGACCCACAGATAGGCTGGTAATGAAAAATTGTAAAGGTCAAAATGACCTTGGACGTGTTAACCATTCCGTCTAATTGTAAAGCGATAAATCAGAATTTACTTCCAGACAGTCCAGGGTAAAGAAAAAAAAAATTTTTTTTTTTTCTGGGAAAGTCCCAGAAACTCTAAAGAGTTAAAAAATAAAACTTAAAAAAAAAAAATCCCCAAATTATGAAAGACAAAGTCAGACTCCCAAAGCTGCAAGGGAAAAGTTTCTGAACTGAATGTAACTGTAGATGTCTTTTAGGAGCCCGGCTCCCCTGACACATGCTCTCCTCACTCTGCCAGGACACGGATCCCCACGCCTGGGTGACTTGCTCCAGCCTGAGACTCCAGCGTGGGGGCGGGGGCTCCCAGCTGAAGCCTTGACATCTGCAGCACTTTTCCAGGAGACCAGAGCAGGCCCTAGCTGGAGGAAGCGGATACTGACGAGGGGAGGGAAAAGACACAGCAGGGGTAGAGAGGACTCCTGGCTACGAGAAGCCGGGCACAGTCACTCACTCATGCTGGGGAGATCCCGGCGCGTGGGGATGCCACGGCCCGGATGTCCCAGCTGCAGCTGGCATCCCCGAAGTACGAATGCCAACTTAGGGAGCAGCAGGGCAAACTCGGGCCTCTAGCCCTTCCGATCGGACGAGCTGGCAGAGTAGTGGGCTGGAGGGCGCGGGGGCAGGGGAGTCCCGTGAGCTGACTGGGCGCAACGTGGGCCCTTAAGAGAGGAGATCGGGAGCAGGGGCATGCCTACCTTGGAGCATGGCCTCGAGTTTCTTCCTGTCCACGCGGAAGCGCTCCTCGCTCCACTCGGGACTGTGCAAGGGCGCCGCGGCCACCAGATCGTCCTCGGAGCCGGCCACCGGCGAGTCCGTGCTGCGCTCGCTGTTGGAGCCTGGGTCCGATTGCGCCGCCAGGTAGCCGGGCTCGCCCTGCGCGGCCATGGTGCGAGCGGCGCTCGGGTTGCCGCTGCCGCCGCCGCCCCGGCCCGGGCCGTTCTGGCTCGGCGCGCCGCGGCGCTAGCTCGTGCCCCCGCCGCCGCCGCCGTGGCCGCGGGAAGCCCTGCGCATCCCCGCCTCGGGCGCCGCCCCCGCCCCACCGCGCCGTGCTGCGCCCGGACCCGCGCCCCCGCCTGCAGAGCCCGCTCCAAGCGCAGAGCGCAGCCCGCGCCTCCGGCCGCCGCCGGCCCCGCCGCCTCGCGCGCTCATTGGCCGGGACGACCCACGGGGAGCGACGGGCGGGAGCGATCGGCCCGCGCCCTCTCACACGCACCACGTCCACACCACACGCCGCGCGGCGCCGCCCGGAAAGCCTGCCCCTCGCGGGGACCTTCGGGCTCCCATCACGAAGTTGGAGCCTGGCGCTCCCTGGGTGCCCGGCAGGCGCCCTTGTCACTTAATGCCACTTTTTTTGTGTCCATCCCTCTACAAACTCACAAATCCCTATGGCCTCCTGCAAGGCCAAGTTCAAGCCCAAAGTTCCCGCGTGCCCGCCAGGCACACAAGCTTGTTTATCCACACATGCATCACTTGCTGTCACTTTGTCTGTCCTTACAACTGGATTCCATCCCTCTTCATGCACAGAATACGGGGGGGGGGGGGGCTACTCTGACTTTGATCTTTTTGGCCCTTGATGATGCAGCCAGAACTAGTTTCGCCACCTGAAGCATCCATCCCTACCTGAAATGACCAAGAAGAATACCTCTGTCCTAAGCCACCCGTAGATGAAGACCTGCGACTTCTGATCCCGACTTCCGGACCATGCTCTCAAAGCCCAGCATGGACAGACCCTGGTGTGAACTCGGAACGCCCTCCTCCACGCCACACAGATTCACACTACCTTTCATCGAATTGCACTACCAAAAGCGTGCAAATACTTATCTTCTCTCGGGGAAGATGAAGATGGCAGAATGTTACTGTGCTCCACAGTGAAGCAGTAGGTTTACACGTGGGACAAGCCATAGGGTTCACCTGGTGTGCTTAAGGAAAATCAAAACTCTTAAGGGGTCTGGAGAAGTGGCTCAGGCAGTAACAACACTTGCTGCCAAGCCTGGCAGATCCACAGGACACTCATGGTGGAAGGGGTGGCCCAGCTCAGGCAAGTTGTTCATTGACCAACACAAAAGCACACTTGAACGGGTCCTCACACGCATACACAAATAAGTGAGGAAATAGAATGATTAAAACTCATGAGCTGGAGAGATGGTTCGGCAGTTAATGAGTACTTACTGCTCTTCCAGGAGACCAGAATTCAATTCCCAGCACTCACTTCTCATGCCTCCCAACTGCCTGTCACTCAAGCTCAGAGGTATCTGATGCCCTCTTCTGGCTTCTTCTGGCAATTGCACTGAAGGACGTGTGTGTGTGTGTGTGTGTGTGTGTGTGTGTGTGTGTGTGTGTGTGTGTGTGTGTGTGTGTGTGTGTGTGTGTGTGTGCTGTGTGTGTGTGTCTGTGTGTGTCTGTGTGTCTGTGTCTGTGTGTGTCTGTGTGTACATGCTACCTTTCATTGAATGCCCAAAATATATGCAAATACATATCTTCTTCTCTTCTCCTTCTTCTGTTTCTCTCTCTCTCTCTCTCTCTCTCTCTCTCTCTCTCTCTCTCTCTCTCTCTCTCTCTCTCTCTCTCTCTCTCACACACAACACACACACACACACACACACACACACACACACACACAAATAAATGAAATTTTTAAATTCTTCCAGGATCTGTCCTTCTTGGCTAAGCTAGAGAATCAGTATAATTTACAGATGAGGAGTCCTGTGGAAATGACTTAATTAAGGACATGCTGAAGTAGGGAAAGAATCAAGAATCATACCTAGTTCTAAACTTCATGAATTGTCCCTACATCTCTTGCCCAGTGTGACTTCCACTGACCCAAGAATAGACACCCCACTCAGCTGCTCCCTGCTAACTTTGTCTTCTGATTCTTCTGGTTGCCATTAGTGATTCTTTAGCAAAACAGTTACCACCAACAGGGTCTGTTTGGCAGCATTCCTCAGCCTCCCATCAAGGTATTTACTCTCCTTCTCTGGGTGTAAATATTCATGGGAACCTTGCTGTGTTTTGGGCACTCCATTAGGCCTGAAGAATAGTGAGCAAAGAAAGACACAATCCTTGAATTTGTGAGACTGGCCTTCCCAGAAGAAAGGTAGGGTGCTACCACAAGATGAATACATATATAAAGTAGTCCTAGTCCTAACATGATTCTAAACCTTCCTAATGCTGCAACCATTTAATATAGTTCCTTTTCGTTGCTGCTTCATAACTGTAGTTTTGCTTCCGTTATTAATCATAATGTAAATGTTTCTGAACAGAGGGGTTTGCCAAAGGGGCCATAACCCATGGCAAACCTATAGCCCTATAGCAATCATTGTAAAAGGGGACTAAAGACATGAGAAAACTTGCAATGGACTAAGTAGGTTCAAAGAGGTCATTGACACTTACCAAAAGACTAACTCAAGAATTCACCTGTTCCAGAAAAAAAAAATTGCCCAGACAGGAGAGAGGAGGGAAGAATCATCCATGCAAAGTATGATATGATCATAATAGCAGCCCTGAAAGTAGCCTTTACCATTACCTGCAGTTTATGGTTGAGGAAACAGAGGCACGAGAGGTAAAGGGGCCAGCCCTGCAGTTGCTAGACACTGCGCAGAAGCTGCTATGAGCTTTGGAATTAACACAAAAACTCCGTGGAGGAGGTGGTGGAATGCTTCCCTCCATTCCTACAGTAAGGAGAAGGTCAGCAGGGCCAGGACAGGAAAACGAGGCATTGGATATGCTGAGAGGGGATGTTCAAATAGAAGGTGAGTTTGAGCTATCTCCATTCTCAGAACAAAAGGAAAATACACAAATGCTTTTGGTAAAAAGTAGTGTAGTTAAACTTGAACATTAAAGAGACGCCAGAATAGTCTAGAGAGCAAATTACAAGACAAGGATGGAAGAGGATTGAACTAATGTAGATACTACCCAGGAATCTTAGATCATGGATCCTAAAGGCATCTGAGACAAGGAACATGGAGAGACATGACAGGACTCTGGGAAGTACTTTTATGGTATTTTCAATTACCATGGTGGATGAGGCAAGGGATGATGGGAAAGGACTTGTCTACAGGATTATGGCCGACACAGAGAAAGATTGGTGTTGTGAACCGAGTGAGAGATTACTGGGAGATTTCTGTGCTGGAGGAATGATCACAATGTGGACCCCAGCATAATGAGGGTGAGGTGTCATTGAGAACTCTAAGAAAAAATGTCAAATAAATGATTGTATATAACAGTGTAGTCTTCAGTGCTAGGCTTATAGCTTGGGAGAAATATATGACCTTTTCCTGTATACAATCATCCTAGTGATACACAGGACTAGGGCTTAACTGCTGGATGAGAAGAGAAAAATTAAAAGCTCAGGAAATAGTCTCATAAGCATTTTGGCATGTGTTGGTCACATATAGGACAGTGAACAAGAGAGAGAATATAGAAGCAGCAGTGTGGTAAAGGGGAAACCCTGAGCACAGGTCTTGTGATGTCAGCTCAGGAGAAAGATGATTACCCAAATGAGCACACAACTGTGTCTGTGAAGTATGGGGAGGCTGAGAAGCTTTAAGTAGGAGTCACTGGGACTTTAGAAGTAGTGGGAATAGAGTGGGATGACAGTGGACAGGGATAATGAAATGAGGAGAAAGGCTTTGGGAGATGTCTCATTGAGGATGGAAGTAGAAATCCCGGGGATACTGGGTAGACAGCAGAGACTGTCTTGTGTTGGAGGATTGGCTTCTTGGTTTGTGCCATTTGAGTATATTTTAAATGCCTGGGAGAAAATCCAGTTGGCAAAAACTAAACAACGAAGAGCAGACAGTCTTGATACCTCAGGATGTTGAGACCATCCTCGTGTAAAATGATTACACGAGACAAGCAGAATGCTGTGACAGAAAGTGTTCCTGTTAACCCACAGGTCAACTGTTGGGTTCCATCTTTGCTACACATGGAATTCCTATATGTAAAATAAGCCTTTATTTTCCTTAGACAGTAAGTGTCGAGGTAATCTGCTAAGAGCTTGGGGAAATGAGAGCTCTCAATGGACTTGGGAAGGTAGAGGGTTTGGTTTTGCTTTTGGAGAAAATACTGGGATTTGTGTGCAGGTGCACAAGAATGCACACGTGGGTAGAAGCCAAATGGACAGCAAGTGTCATTTCTCAGGTGCCTTCCACATTGTTTTCTGAGTCTCTTGTTGGCCCACAGCCTACCAAGTAGGCTAAGATGGCCGGCTGGTGAGCCCTAGATTTCTGCCTGTCACTGCTTCCCCAGCGCTGGAATTGTAGGCATGTCCCACCACTACCACTCTTGGATTTTGTATTTGGGTTTTGGGGATGGATGGATGAATGGATGGCTGATTGATAGCTAAGTTGATGATAGATAGACAGAATGTTCATTATACTCTATCTAAGGTAGCTACTGAAGAATGTATAGTGCCCCAAATAAGAGAATGAGGCAAGAGGTAGAAGAAAGGCAGAAAATTGAGCCTGAATGGTCATAAATGTACATGAATGCAATGTGGCTCAAGATACCAGTACAAAGGGAACTTGAAATGGAATAGGTCATGAGTCTCAAGATTCCAATTTCTTCTGGATATAATTGAGTTCTTAAAGTATAGGAACACTCAAAGGCATTTAAGGCACCTGATGAAGACTTTGATATTATAGATTCATAAGCAAATGTGAGGTACATATAAACCCAATTATTCAGGTCAGTGGCAACAACTTATCATTCAAAAATGACAAAAGTTCTTGGTATAAGCAACATAGCTGAGCTGCAACTAGTTCCTTATAGATACAATGATGTCAGCTATGAATACTAATCTAGCTTAAATTTTGTTATGGCTAGACTACGAATTTGGAATGTAGAGAAGTGTCTGTGGTGTAGGCTGAAGGAGGGAGAAGGGCTTTTTACCAAAAACAAAATCACTCCCAAGGAAACATCAGTAAATTGTGAATAAAGCTCTTTGAAAATCAAGAGCTAGCCATCTTGGCATGTTATTCAAAGGAACATGAGTGGAAATAGAGACAATCTAGAAGTTTTAGAAGCAGCCACCTGTAGAAATGGAGGAAAGGCATATAGCATTTCAGGTCTTTATGTAAGGTTGTGTAAGTCACATGGTGTGTTACTTTCATTTGGGGAAAGCAATTAAAGCAACATATTCTTATTATATCATCATTGAAATGCGGGGAAAATGTAAATAACAAAACCAAAAATTCAAAGGAACCATGCTCTTTCCATAAAAATTGAACCACACTTGAAACCACACATTTTGTTTTCCTGAGCACATGTTTTTTATGTTTGTTGTTGTTATTTTATTTGAACCTTCCATTTCTTGGGGAAGAGAGTGGTTTTTTAGCCCTCTTGAAACTCCCAATATAGGAACAGATCCTTCAGTGAATTGAACCTCCTCTCCAAAAACAGTCACTTGGAATTTTTTTTAAGTACAATCACATTCAGTCTTCAAATGAGCCAGGTGGTGGTGGTGCACAGCTTTAATCCTAGCGCTTGGGAGGCAGAGGCAGACAAATCTCTGAGTTGGAGGCCAACATGGTCTACAGATGGAGTTCCAGGATGACCAGGGATACACAGACCAGGGCTCTCAAAAACAAACAAACAAACAAACAAACAAAAAAGAAAAAGAAAATGCCTTCAGATTTGCAGAACATGTAAAGCCAAACAAGATGTTATTTACCTTAAAAATAAACATCTAACCTTGACTAATGGACACTAGGTGAAAAACCACTTGGAACATTCTAAAGAAAAAGTGGATTGGCATTCTTGTATAGGCATGGATGGTAGTCCTCTGATTTGTTTCTTCCAGGCAGAATGCAGAAATAGTGACCAACCTAATACCTTATACACCAATGTGATTCCCAGAAACCAGGTAAAGATGGAGAGAGAAAGATAACTCTACAAGTTGTCCTCTGAGCTTCATCTAAGGTCACAGACACAGTTAAGAAGCCTGAGGCCACTCTGGGGGTTTATCACTTTCTAGTCAGGAAAAGATGTGTTTAGCACTTTCCCAAAGTTGAGGGTAAAGTCCTTCTGGGATGTAGAGAAAGTGGCTAGAATTCTCTACATAGAATTAATCTGGAACAATAACAAAAAAATCTCAAGTGTAAAAAGTTATATCAATGGCATTTCAACACCTCTATGCTAAAAATAAAGGAAGGAAGAAAAGAAGGAAGGAAGGAAGAAAAGGAAGAGAACACAAAAACTGGACCATCAAAAAGATAACAGAATGAATGAGTGTTGGCAAGCAAGGATGCTGAAGCTGGAATGAACTTTTTTCTTGGTGATTTGAATTTGAACATTTCCTGATACCAGACTTTGCCAAAAGTTAAAAAAAAAAGGGGGGGGGGGAGACTAATGCTGTGTTGAAACATCCAAAGAGATATTCTGGCCCCAGACTCACAGCTTCTTCTGTTGTCAGGGTTTCAAAGCACATGTTAATTGTGCTTTTGATCTACACTGCTGACATTACCTGCCATCTCTTTATTCCTAGACTAACACCCACATGTAAATTTGTTTTCATGACTCCCTGGAACTTCAGAAAATGGAACATTTTGGCAAAAGGCAACAGTAAGTATGTGCAAAGTTGTACCTCCCTGAATTGTGTTTTTCAACAAACTGACAGTCTACTGGCAATGGGACTTTTAGGTTTAGCCAGAATCAAAGAGTACAATGCCAGAAAAGCATTCAGCCCTCAGGCTGGCTCAGCTTCTGAGGCCACACTCCGTTACAAGGTAAATGCCACCACTGCCACTTACGTGCTAAATCGCACATCAAATGAGAAGAAATGATTTCCAAGAATTTGAGCCAATGGAGTTTTGAAAGTGAGCCTTCCTGGCCACCAAGTGTGGGAAGAATGGGTCACAGCAGACACCAAGCCAACACCAAGACCAAACTCCACAGAAACACCAACGGCCAAGTCCCTGGTTCTCACTTCACCACACCACCAGCCTCTTTCGTGGCTGCCATGACTAGCTGATCACAGCCCTTTTCCACTCCGGGTCAGGAAATGCTTCTCCACACACAGTCTGAGCAGCCAACGCAGTTGGCTCTCACCATAAATCTCGCTTGCCGAGTTGGATCCACCTCTGTGAGTAAATGACTAGAAGACAGATAGCTTCCAGATAAGTACAAACTGCTGACCTCTTTCTCAGCAGAGGAGAGCCTAAGAGAAAGGGAAACAAACACCCTGGTCACTATGTCTCAGCTTGTCCCTTTACGATCTTTGTTTGTCCAGCTGAGATGAAGGAGAATCCAACTGAGTACGCCCAGATCAGAAAGAACAGCAAGTGATGGCTATGGGACTATGAATCAAGACCTTCAAGTATCAATAGTCCTTAACTGGACACTAGGAGATGCAGAGTTTAAACACACACACACATACTTTCTCTAATTATGTAACTCGGGGGAAGGTTTGTCTTGGTAGACTAAATTCTACCTGTAACAGTTGGAAATATGTTGATGTGAACTACGTGAAATTTGGGGGTTGCTCATAACACAAAATCTTCATGATTTGAAGGTATTAATCATTTGGAAAATAATTGATCCATTCAGCAACAGGCTGAGGGAAGAGTGAACATGAGCAGATAAGACCTGAAGGATGATCGATTTGGTGCCAAAGGCAAGGCCAAGAGCTTAGAACGATATAGGGGAATCAGTCATTGTCACATGGAGGAAAGAATGGAGCCCACAAAGTCAAATCCTGAATTACCACCCACTGAGCTTGTGCATCTGTGTCCATTATCTATTGCTGCAAAGCTAAGGACTCCCAAATTTAGCAGTTTAAAATGGCAAACATCTGTTATCTCTGGGTCTTGGATATTTTTTAAACTTATTATAAAGAACTTGAAAGAAAAAAAAACATATTTGAGCTATTTCTGGACTTTGAGGGGTCAAGAATTCCCATAGTTTTACAGGGTGTTTGCTGGCTGAAGGGCTTTCAGAAGGGTTCACTCAATCATCCAGGGCTGACTGTGGTGCCACTCCAGGGCTTAGCTGAGTGACGATTGACTTCCAACTCATATGGTTGTTAGAGCAACTCATTTCCTAACAGGCTGTTGGATCTGTGACCTCAGCTCCTCTCTGACTGTTGCCATTTGGATCTTAAATGCCTCCCAAAGGCATGTGTGTTAAAGGCTTGGCACTACTAAAAGGTGGGACTAGAGGAAGCATGTTGCTGAGATTGCAACCTTGAAGGGGACACTGGGACTTCAGCCCCTTCCTGTTGCTCTCTGCTTGCTGGCCCCCAGGAGGCAAACAGACCTGTTCTGCCATGTGCTCCCTCCACAGCGTCCATTCCACACACAAAGCAATGAGACCAACGCATCAAGAACTTAAAGTCCAGAGCCAGGATGCCATCGGAATCTTTCCTTGTTTTCAGCTGTTCATCTCCGGTATGTGTCGCAACAGCAGAAAGCCGGCAACACCGTTGCTGTGGGCTCGAGGTTACCAGGTTCCTCCTGCTTGAGCCTTTCCACACAGCAACAGTAGCATGGAAGCTTGTTCTGGTCTCGGGGAACAAATTGGGAAACAAGGAAAAATAAGTGACATGCCACATTTTCTTTGTGAGCTTCTCATTGTGACATAATGTGGGGCTGCAGAGATGGCGCTAAGGTGTAAGGCACTTGCAGAGAAACTGCATTGTGTTCTGAGCACCCACATGGATCCAGTTATGGGGACCCAATGCCCCTTTCTGGCCCTTTGGGGCACTGCACATGCATGGCTTACATGAGGGCACATTCTTCATACACATAGGTAAGATAAATATATCTTTTTAAAAAAAGTGATATAATGTATTTTGCACATTCTCTTCATTAGAAGCATGTCCTTGGTCCAGTTCATTCAAGGGGAGAGAAGAGAAAAGGGAAGGAGGGAGAGAGGGAGGGAGAGAGAGAGAGAGAGAGAGAGAGAGAGAGAGAGAGAGAGGGAGGGAGGGAGGGAGGGAGGGAGGGAGGGAGAGAGAGAGAGAGAGAGAGAGAGAGGGAGGGAGGGAGGGAGGGAGGGAGGGAGGGAGGGAGGGAGGGAGAGAGAGAGAGAGAGAGAGGGAGGGAGGGAGGGAGGAGGGAGAGGGAGGGAGGGAGGGAGGGAGGGAGGGAGACAGAGAGAGGGAGAGGGAGGGAAGGAGGGAGAGAGGGAGAGAGAGGAAGGGAGGGAGGGAGGGAGGGAGGGAGGGAGGGAGGGAGGGAGGGAGGGAGGGAGGGAGAGAGCATGAATCACCTGACTGAGAGCTCTTCAAGCAGAAATGGTCCTCTACTGAACAACCATAACCATATGTCAAAGTAAGACGCTTGTTGCTAAAAACAAATATAGAAGCTGGGCAATGGTGGTCCCCACCATTAATCCCAGCACCTGGGAGGCAGAAACAGGCAAATCTTTGAGTTCAAGGCCAACCTGGTCTACAGAGTGAGTTCCAGAACAGCTAGGGCTGCACAGAAATCTTATCTTGAAAAAAAATAACAAAACAAAAAATAGATAAGTATAGATCGTTGTATTATTGTCAAAGTGATATGTAAGACACTTTAAACTACAGCATCTAGGAATAAACTTTAGAAGACTAAATAATAATACCAATACCTAAACATATGTCACAAGATACACTATATGCAAAGTGTAAACTGTAACACTGATGGAGAAATAAAAGTGTAGTGGTTTTTGTCTGAGATTAGATTGTCCTTGGACTGCTCTATGTGTGTATGAACATGCACATGTGTGTACAATGTGCAGACAAGCATGTAGAGGCCTGAGGTTGACATTGATGTCTTCCTCTATCATTGCCCACCTTAGTTTATGGGCCAGGGTCTCTCACTGGACCTGGGCTCACCAAGTGGCTAGACTGGACAGTGAGCTCCAGAGATCCTTCTATCTCCACCCCTGCTTCCCAGTGCAGGAGCTATAGACAAGCATCTCCACCCCTGCTTCCCAGTGCAGGAGCTATAGACAAGCCACCACGCCTGGCTTTTTAACTAGGTGCTAAGGATCCATCCACACCACACGGGCTGGGCTTTTTTTTTTTTTTTTTTTTTTTTTTTTTTAAGATTGTGCTTTGCTATTTTGTATCAACCCCAAGGTAGACACACTCCTTCCAAAATACCTGAGATAGTTACAAAAAGAGAGAAAGAACCAAAACTTAACGATAAAAGAAAAATAAACAGAACACAAAAGAAGATGGGAGGGGGAGAAGGAAACAGAAGATTGACTGCAAACAATGAACAACAGTGTGACCTCCTCTGACAATTACCCTCAAACATAATTGAACCCCCCCAATCCAAAGACATAGAGGGATGATGAAATAAGACCCAACTGTGTGCTGTCCAGAAAAACAAAACAAAAACAACTCCCATTTATGCTGAACCTACTGCATCTTCACCTCCTAAAGCAGGTCAGTTCCAGGCAAGTGATTCTCAAAGAAGACACGGCTGATGCGACTATCAGCATGACCTGCTACTATCAGCATGACCTGCTATACAGCATCCCCCTTTTATCCACCTACTGCACAGGAAGCTGCTTTAGCACTTTCGTCCAAGCCTGCGTACAGTAACTGGCACCTTAAAACCACCAGCTCTCCTGGTGACCTGCTGGGGAACAACAAGAAAGCTCAGATTTTTTTTTTTTTCACAGTATTGACATGTCAGCAACTATACTACAATACATACAGTTTAGAAAGCAGCTTTCATAAAACAGTATTTCTGATATGAATTATATTATGAATATATAGTACTCTTAAAAATCTTTCAAATCTTAACTGTGGGGTTGTGCTTAAGAGCTCTTGCTGGCCTTTCAGAAGATCAGAGTTCCAATCCCACCACCACTACCACCTGGAGCTCCAGTTCTAGGGGAAATTCCACGTCCTTTTCTGGCTTACACACACACACACACACACACACACACACACACACACACACACACAGAAGCCAAACCTTGACTGTGACCATGTGAGAGTTCAAGAGAGTAGATGTATACATATTGAACTTGAATGATTGTCTTTAGGTAGAAATAATTATAGATTTTAAAACAGTACTTTGCTTTATCTGTATTCTATATTTTTAAAGTAAGTGTAAACTAAATGTAAATTTTGAATTTTGATATATACATATTGAATCCTACATGATTAGAGAGACATTTTTGTTTAAAATTATATATATATATATATATATATATATATATATATATATATATATAGTTTGTTTTTTGAGACAGGTTTTTTCTGTATTGCCTTGGAGCCTGTCCTGGAACTAGCTCTGTAGACCAGGCTGACCTCAAACTCACAGAGATCTGCCTGCCCTGCCTCTGCCTCCCAAGTGCTGGAATTAAAGGCGTGCGCCACCAACACCTGGCCCAATTTTATATTTTTTTTATCTTCCTACTAGAGAAAATTAAACTTTTTACATGGCTGATAAATGAAAACCAGCTTTTAAAAGCAGTATACCTTTCTCACCCTTTATAAAGAGTGATACAAGCAGCTTCTGACCCTAATCCTAAGTTGCATTCATGGTAGCCTTCACATTGCTTAACACCCTGATACATAATATCCCAAAGATGACTCAACTATCATATCGAACATGTGACTGCCTAAAAACAAATATGTGACATCAATCCTTGTATTTTAATTATTTGACAATATGTGACATCAATCCCCCAATTATTTAAAATATGAAGATCATAAAACTAAAGGTTACTCATAAAGATCCTAAAACTGGAGGCATAAACAAAACAAAACAAAACAAACAAACAAAAAATGCTGCTTTCTTAAAAGCATTTGTTGTCTGGGAGCTGTTTACCCTACAAATACCTTCTGGTCTGGTCCACTCATTCTCCTGCCTTGGCCCTTTACTGTATACCACATAATCACAGCATTCCTAGCTAGCGAACACATACTATTTGTGCTAAGAGAAAATAGATACCCTGGGTTTTCTGTCATACGTTTCTTATTATATTCAAGAGGCTTAAGTTCATCTTTCATTTTCTTTAGATTCGCATAGTCACTCGCCACCAAGTTTAGGATTATAAAATTTGGGGCATTTTCTTATCTTTGAAACTGATTTTCTGTTTGCTTTTTGACCATAAAGTAGACATGCTTACAGATGTGTTTGTACATCAAGACAAGCTGGTGTGTGGAAACTTAGACTTTCCAAAATTAGGGTTAGCGTGTGCAGAACCCTTAGAGTGAAGAGATAGTGTGCACATAGCTTTTACTTAGTTACATATAACTACTTACATAGCTGTCAACCTGTGAGTCATGACCCCTTTAGTCACGTATCAGATATCCTGCATATCAGATATTCACATTGCAATTAATAACAGTAACAAAATCATAGTTACAAAGTAGCAACAGAATAATTGTGGTTGGTCACCAATAACATTAGAAAGTGTATTAAAGAGTCACAGCATTAGGGAGATTGGGAACCTCTTAGAGTGAGGGGATGGTGTGCACAGAGCCCTGGGTTCAATCCATTGCACAGTAAATGGTTTCTACTGCTGAGAAGAGACACCATGACCATGGCAACTCTTATATGACATGGCTTGATAATATGTTAAACCTCAAAGCCCACCTTCACAGTGACACACTTTCTCCAATAAGACCACACCTAATCTAACATGGCCTCCTATTAGTGTCTTTGGGGGCCATTTTCATTCAAATCACAGGGAATAAATAAAATGTTCAAGAAGTAAACGAAAGTGTCAGTTACTCTAATTCATAAGACATGCGGTGTATTAGAGAGGCTTGGAGGGGAGAGGAGATATAAACAGGCTACAAGACAAAAAGAAATAAGAAACACTTCAGCTTAGTGAGTGTCTGTAGTAAACATATTTAAAATATTTCTATGAGCCAGGCATGCGGACACAATTCTTTAATCCCAGCACTTGTGAGGCAGAGGCAGACAAGTCTTTCAGTTCAAGGCCACTCTGGTCTACAGAGCAAGTTCCAGGACAGCCAGTGCTACACAAAGAAAGCTAGTCTCCAAAAAGCACAAGAAAAATAAATAAACAAATACAGGAATACAACAATTGGGAATGCATTTATATCATATAAAAGAGAAGGGTAAGATTGAAGACACAGCTCTGAGGTTCAGAGCATAAACTATTCTTGCAGACAGAAGAGTTTGGTTCCCAGAACCCACATTAGGAAGCTAGCACACAATGCTTTAACTCCAGCTCTAGGAAACTCATACCCTCTTCTGGCTTCCTTGGGCATTACACATATGTGCACTGGTACACACACACACACACACACACACACACACACACACACACACACACACACACACAAATTTTTAAGTTCTTAAACACTTTTTTTAAAAAAAGAATGTATAGCGTCATGTAAAATTGGTGGCATCAGGAATATTTGTGGTAGATCTGCTGAGAGCCAGTCATTTCTGTTTCCACATGGTTTGTCTTTTGTTGTTTGAGAGTAGATCAAATGTCTGCAGACCACCAAGCGCTGTGGAATTTTTACTATGCATATTTAATAGCACATACTCCCAAACTGCCCCATTTCCAAATGGTTCCATCCATCTGCACTGTGACTAGGGGAACTTTAACCCACTACAGAAAGAAGCCGGTGTGTTACCAGGAATCACCGAGCTAAGAGAAAAGAAAACACATTGAGCTAAAACAAAGATTTTTGAAAACTGAGTAATCGCTAAAATGGCAATGTTTATTTCTTAGATAATATTTGTACTTATCTTAAGGCAGCTTAAGTATACATCACATAAGATATTTGTGGACATACTATAATGTCCACCCATGCTTCTGGATGCTTTTTGTTTATTACTTCATTTAGTGCTCACAACCTTCTTATGCAGGCCAGGTCAACCTCAAGCTCACAAACCTTTTGCCTCAGCCTCCCAAATGCTAAGAGTATAGAAAACAGACCAGTATCCCTGACTTCACCAACAATCTTCTAAAGTAGATTCTTTTATCATTACTCCTGACAAGTGAAATTTGAGACTGGAGAGGGTAAGTGTTTTAACTAAGAACACACTGCCACCAAATATCAAAGCTGAACTAACAAAGGCTTGGTTTTGACTTTGAACATTCCTTTTTACCACAATCTATGGGTGCTCTAAAACTTAATTATGTTTTACATTTCACTCTGTGTTTTTTTTTTTTTAGGAATTTTAATGTAGTCAACCTCCTAGTTTTCCTATTGACGAGTTTCTGTATATTCACTTTTATCTTAAAATACCTTTTCACCATGGTTTAAAAAGCTGACTTTTCGAAGCGAGTACCAAAGTAGCTATTTTCAGAATTTATTTATTTGACATGAAATTTTTTTCCATAGGACAGTTTTTGAGCAAATCACGAGATTCTCAAAATTGAATAAAGCTAGTAATGTTCAAAGCCATCAGAGGAGCATGAAGCTGGAAGGGACCCACACCAGGGAACGGCTTAGCTTTTCCTCTCTGAACCTCCAGAACATCTGAAAAGACTTAACCTTCTCCCAGAAATGTTCACCTTTGGGCTGAAACCAAGTAGGAAGAACGTGGGCTCCAACGGAAGCATTCTTCAAAAATCAAATCCTGAGTGGATTAGAGGAAGCAACTGCCTGGAATTCGGTTGCACACGAAGCTGTGTTTTGTGCCCACATGTGCCATGCTTGGTCAGCACTGATGGTTACTATTCTGTGAAATAAATATTTGCTTATTAGAGCTCTACACCGGGAGACCACTGTGGAATCTTTAATGGATCTCATCTCATAAATCAATAAGAGACATAGGTGGCTTTCTGTTTGGGCACAGGATTTAGGTGGTGGCAGGAAAAAGGGTTGGAGTTTCCCATCCGCTAATCTAGTCCCATACTAGGGAGACCTTAATTATATCTTCCAAAGAAAATAACTAATATCCTCCCAATAATACAGACCACACTGTCTTTGCTTTAAATCAAGTTATGACTAGATTTTGGCTGGGGCAATAGAAGGAAATAAAGAAATCTTACTCAATGACAGCAAAGTGTAACTAGATATAAGGTACACTGGGTTGTGTCAAGGGAGTGTCTTTGGGGCTGAAAGATGGCTCAGCAACTCAGAACATAATTGTTCTTCTGGAAGACTTGAGTTCAGTTCACACTACCTTTGTTGGGTGACTCACAACCACTTGTAACTCCAGCTCCAGGGAACTATAACATCCTCTTTTGGCTACCGCTGACGCCTACACACATCACAAACACACACACACACACACACACACACACACACACACACACACAGAGCTGAAAATATTTGAATACTTGTTGAATTGAACTAACTCAGAATAAAAGATCCCCCAAAAGATTAGGAGAGGGTTCAAAACCCTAAATCCGATGTGCTGCCAGGTCTATTTCTAAGGATATCTACTCTTGTCAATCCAAGGCCCAGGGAACAATCTGGGCCAGGTTTCTACATCCTGGGAGCCACACACTGACAGGCTGAGCTGGACAAGCCAAGATACAAGAGCATCAGCACCTGGACCAATGTCCAGCTCTTGCTTCATTGAGTCAAAGTTACAGAATAACGGCTGTGCAGAGAGAAGTATGGGTGCAGAGGTATTGTGTGTCCCGTGGAAAGGAACCAAACATTCCCAGTTCTCAGCTTTGCCCTTTCATTCTTTTGAGACTCTACTATATTAAATTTCTATCTTTTGACAGTTTTTGACCTAAACTCGACCCCACTCCTCCCCCTTCTTTTCTTCTAAGATAAGGAGGGAAAAGAGAAACAAAACACAACAAAAAAGCTGTCCTCCATTCCCTACTCACATTGTCATTTTCCATTAGAGTCTGTGGACGAAATCTGGTACAATTCCAGGCTGGGAAGATGGCTCAGCAGTTCAGAGCACTTACTGCTGTTCCCAAAGACCTGAGTTCAGTCCCTAGTATTCATTTACACCATTCACAAGGGCAATAACTTCCAGCTCCAGAAAGATGCAACACCTGCTCCAGGCTCCTGTGGAAACCCCCACACACGTGGCACACACTCACACAGGCATACACATAAATAAAAACTAAAGATCTTCGACAATGCTACAGAATAACATCAGAGTGGCAAACCCCTAAGCCAGAGCATTGCTGGACTGAGTTCTGCCTTAACTCTGACCCCCTTTCTGGTCTTCCCCACGCATGAGTCTGTGTTATATATTTCCGTGGTGTTGTGTGATCAGAGTTGGATCCATGCTTCCTTCAAGAAGCCATGTTTCAAATGGTAGTTGGTTTTCAATATGGAGCCACAGCCATCCGTTTAATATACCAGGATCTGCAGTCCACTTAGTTTACCTAGAAAATGATCTAAGAAACACTGTAGGAATGGTAGTTGCTAAGCAAAACAGTCTGTGGAGTAAGAATGCTTTCTTGCATTTTCAGTTTTGTTTAAGAAAGAGAAGCATTTAGTGGAGGTTCTGGCTGACTCTGGGGAATGGGTCTGGTTATTTTCCAAGGCTTTGGAGGTCGTGGGAAGACCAGGTTTTCTTTATTAGGCTCCATTATTATCAACCAGAGAATTTAGCAGCATTCAAAATCAACAACAACAACAACAACAACAAAAATCTAAACAGTGCCTCAACTGTCCCCCACAGTTGCCTCTATGAGATATAGTTCCTGAGGAACCTTCCCCACTCACTTATACATCGCTATGTTTCTCAAACCTTTAAAAACAGAATAAACTCAAGCTGGGTGTTGTTGGTGGTGCAGGCCTTTGACCCCAGTACTCAGGGGTCAGAGACAGGTGGATCTCTGTGAGTTTGAGGCCAGCCTGTTCTATAGAGCTAGTTCCAGGACAGGCTCCTGGAACTATGGAGAAACCCTGTCTCAAAAAACCAAAAACCATGAAACAAACAAACAAAACAACAGAATAAACTCAAGAAAGCACAAACTCCCTTACAGCTTCCTTTCCCTGGACACTGATGTCTCACCACAGGCCCCGGGGCTTACTTACAGTTTGTCTTCTTGTTTTCAGTCAATGTTTCGCTATCCAGGCTCAGATCCCACTCCATCTATAGCTCATGAAAGCTTCACCCTGCAGCAGCCCCACTGCGGGCTGGGGTTACAAGCATGAGCCACCACACCCCTGATCTAAGCCTCTGTCTTCTTCAGAGCTGGGCCTTGAGGGAGGATTTGAGGCCTGTAAGATAATGTTGGAACCCGAAGCACCTGAGTTGTACTGGCCCAGGCATCCTCACTTCAAGAAAGAAAGGTGTGGGAAGTGAGTTAAGAATACTCCTTTGCTTCCTCAGGCCTAGAGGAACAGGGAATTAATTAAGGGGGAGTCTCAGCAAGACCAGAGGGAAAAAGAGTGTGCACACAACTGTCACAAAGAGTACAAACTTAAAACCCGGGAACAGGGCTGGGGAAATGGCAGCTCAACAGTTAAGAGTCCTTGCAACTCTTCCAAAACGTCTGAGTCCAGTTCCCAGCACCCATGTAAGGCAGCTCACAAATACCTTTAATGCCACAATCTTCATATATATACCACCATAAATTAATTTTGCCTGTTCTAGAATTCTGGATAAATGTAATTATATTGCATATTTTCTATTGAGCCTGTCTTTGACCAAAAAAAAAAATCTTTTTTAGTTTCATCCATACTGTTATAGATATAAGCTATTTTTTCTTTTCAGTGTTAAATAGTATTCCATTAATAAATATATGTCATTGAGTTGGGCATGGTGGTCACGCTTTCAATTCCAGCACTTGGGAGGCAGTGATAGGTGGATCTCTGAGTTTCAGGTGAGCATGGTCTAAAGATCAAGTTCCAGGATATTCAGGACTACACTACAGAGAAACCTTGTCTCAAAGACCAAAAATAAAATAAATAAATAAGTAAATATATATATATATATATATATATATATATATATATATATAGAGAGAGAGAGAGAGAGAGAGAGAGAGAGAGAGGAGAAACAAAAACTGAGTGGCAAGCTCCTGAGGAATAACACCAAGGATGCCCTATGACCTCCACACGCACACGCACACACAGGGTAAAATAAGTTTTAAAACAATTACTTTCTTCATTTACAAATACAAACTGAGGCTCAGAGGAAATGAATGATGAGCTAGGGTTTAGGGAAGATTCAGAATGGGGGGAACTGCTTCTCCAGGTTCCTCTGGTGAGTTAACAAACATTTCCCAGCCTCCAGTTTCCCAACCCTGAACTTCAAAGGCCACAGAGAATTGCTGGCATTTGTGCTCCCATGCCGCCCCCCCCCCCTCAGTCTTGCTGGTACCTTGGAGCACAAGCCTTGCCAGAACTTCTGCTTAAAGGTTACACCTGGTGACTGGAGGGTGGCTGGGCCACTACAGACTTCAGTCCTGGGAAAGGGGTTATGGAGAGTCTAGGGTCAGGACAGTACTGGAGAAGGGAGTCCACCGGGAGAGGAGGTGAATAGCAGTAGTTACCGGGGGAAACAAAAATATCACAGAAGAGCAGGGGACAAAAAGCCAAAAAAAATTCAGCAATATTGCTAAGTCCTCCATGTGATTACCAGCTGCCAGCCAACAGAACCTTTCATCCCCTCTCTGGACTCTCTGGAACAAATACCTCTCAAGACAGGTCACAACCACAGCTTCATTGTCACCATCACGGGTGCTGTCTGCCTTTCTTCTCTTGAAGTCTAACCAACTTCATTGCAAACCAATTGCAAACAATCTGGACTCTAGGAGTGACATGGTGGCAGAAAAAAAAAATTCTACAAAATCCCAAATAGAGAGTCATCTTGTCTGGTGTGTACATTTGAGTTAGAGGAAGAAACCAAGGTACTTGATTATAACTATATACAAAACTATTTACTGTGAAACTTTTAAAAATATAATCATGTAGATCAGGGCTAACAAATGAACCCTTAGGCCCCATAGTCTCTGTCACAGCTTCTGAGTCCTTCCATGTCTGCCAGAATAATACATTAATAAAAAGCTAGGTTGTGATAAAGTATTAATAAATATAGGGTACAGGCCAGATTTGGCCAGCTTGCTGCTGTTTTTATGGTGTGTGGTGTGGTGTGGTATGAGTGTGTGTGTGTGTGTGTGTGTGTGTGTGTGTGAATGTGTGTGTGTGTGTTTGTGTGTGTGTGTGTGTATGTATGGTGTGTGTATGTATGTATATATGTGTGTGTGAATGTGTGTGTGTGTTTGTGTATGTGTGTGTATATGTGTGGTGTGTGAATGTGTGTGTATGTGTGTGGTGTGTGAATGTGTGTGAATGTGTGTGTATATGTGTGGTGTGTGAATGTGTGTGTGTGTGTATGTGTGGTGTGTGAATGTGTATGTATATGTGTGGTGTGTGAATGTGTGTGTATGTGTGGTGTGTGAGTATGTGAGTGTGTGTGAGTGTGTGTGTGTGTATGTGTGTGTGTGTATGTATGTGTGTGTGAATGTGTTTGTGTGTTTGTGTGTGTGTGTGTGTGTGTATGTATGGTGTGTGTATGTATGTATATATGTGTGTGTGAATGTGTGTGTGTGTTTGTGTATGTGTGTGTATATGTGTGGTGTGTGAATGTGTGTGTATGTGTGTGGTGTGTGAATGTGTGTGAATGTGTGTGTATGTGTGTGGTGTGTGAGTATGTGAGTGTGTGTGAGTGTGTGTGTGTGTGTGTGGTGTGTGAATGTGTGGGGGGCATGTGTGTGAATGTAAACATACCACATTTGGCAAAGGACAACCTTGGATGTCAGTCCTTACCTCCCAATTGCTTGTGGCAGATCTCTGTTTTCTGTTAATTCTCCAGGCTGACTGAACTGTGGATGAGATTCTCCTGTCTTGGTCTCCATTCCCCCATAACAAAGCTGGGGTTATAGACACTCTCTGCAATCCACCTTTGTGTGCCTAGCACTTGAGCAGCAAGTAGGTTTATCCGCTGAGCTGTCTCCCCTGACTCCTTGCTCTTGTGTTTGCCATACCTGATCTCAAGCCTTAGTGCCCCAGAGAAACATGAGACCAAATGGTTAAGCATCTGTTGAAATTTCTATAGGAATGATAATAATAATTATAATTTATGAAGTTATACCCATGTGGTTTTCTTTATTTAATTACTCCACCAGTCCTATGACATGGATACTATTGTGCCTTCTGTCATTTTTAAATAAATAAATATACATATAGAAAAATAATCTGGAAACTGGGGGTGGGAGGGGAGAGCCTATTTTTACTGAAGCTTCTATTATGCATCTCTAGAACTTTCTGTTCAATTCCATATGTATATGGATAGTTCCATACACACACACACACACACACACACAAACACACAAACAGGAGAGAGAGAGAGAGAGAGAGAGAGAGAGAGAGAGAGAGAGAGAGAGAGAGAGAGATTAAATGAAGTAACTCTATATGTATGGTTCAATATGTCATAGGCTATCAAATAAAAGCCCAGTGCCAAGAGTGGGTTGCTTCCCTTTGATTTGTACTTAATGGAGTCCCACAGACCCTCCCAAAAAAGAACATAGACTATTGTCATTGCTCTTGGCTATCCCCTAGAACTTAACGGCTAGACACTGTTGTTGAAGGCATCACATACTTAAATCACAAAACATGGGAGAATGCAGCTGGTACTGATCTGGAAACTTTGCTCCTACTGGCTAGCTTTCACGGTGCCAGACAGTACATGTATACTCCTCGGGAGAAAATCTTCAGCAGTCTTACTCAGCTATGAGCCCTGTATGCTACAATAACAACCATCCTAGCAGAGTCTGCCCACTGCTGCAATGATACCACAAATGTTTGAGGAGAAAAAAACAAGACAAAATGAAAACAAACAAACAAACCTGTATTTAAGGTCTGTAACAAAAGTCGGAACTCATATCTAGTACTTTGAACTAGTCATGGGCCCATGGCTAGGGCCAGTTAAAAGAAATAGGTTTTCAGATGACTCTTTCAGCACTAGCTGTCCCTCTCCATACCCTCCTCTTTATCCTGCCTTCCTATCTCCCTCCTCTTCACCTCCTTATTCCTATTTCCTCCTTCATAGCATAGTGTTCTATGCCCCCCCACACCCATGGCCCTTTTCTACTGCCTACAGGTATTCAAAATCTAAAAACTCAATGCCAGCATCCACAGATCCACATCCCACCTTCCTTCCAGAGGTCACAGTGGTGAACATGTCTCACTAGAAGTGCTGCAACACAAGATCGTGCCAAGCCATTTCCCCTAATTTTCCGTAGGGGAGAATTTACTGGTATTATCCATCAGTAAATTCCATTGCACTCCACGTCCTTATCTTTATGTCTGTGAAGGAGCACATCCCTCAGCTCTCGTCAAAGAGGCTTCTTTTGGCAGTGGATGGTGATTAACAGAGACTCAAAACTGTCCAACTGCAGGGAATAAAAGACTGTGGAGTGCTGAGCGCTAAGTAGGAACCTATGTCACACCCATCCCTGAGAGCCTCAGGGACCGTCAGGGACCAGGAGCCAGGAAGATAGTAAGCACAGGAGTGACAGAAGGCTGCTTCAAAACAGTATTTTCTGGACATGTGGAAAGCTGCACACAGAACTTTAGACATCTATGCCTACATTAAGCCTGTCAAAATCGAAGTGTGGATGGGGAGGGACTCATGAATCCCCATCCCTAGCTGGAGTTATAGACACCTGGTGGCTTCTGTTGGGAGAATCTGTTTTCTTCAGATATGGCCCCTGATAAGCTGCTCCTGTTCACCCATGCACACAGTGGCAACATTAAGTGGAATTAGTGGGTTTTAAAATGGCACATGAAGGGGCTGAAGAGATAGCTCAGAGGTTAAGAGCTCTGTTTGTTCTTCCAGAGGCCTGAGTTCAAGTCCCAGCAACCACATGGTGGGGGGTTCACAACCAACTGTAATGAGTTCTGGTGCCCTCTTCTGGCCTGCAGGCATACATGCAGACAGAACACTGTACATAATAAATGAATAAAATTAAAAATTAAAAAAAAAGGCACATGAAGTTGGGAGAAAAAATGGGAGGAGTGGGATGATTTGGAGGAGAGAGTGTGGGGTGGGTTTGATCAAAACACGTTGTATTCTTGTGTGAAATTCTCAAACAAAATAATAAATAAATAAATTTTAGAGAAGAGAGATCAATAGAAATCAAATTCAACCTGGGTAGATTGAATTGCAGAGAACAGAACTGGAAAGTATGTCTCACATGGGACAGTCTTCAACAGCCAATTCATATTTAATAGCAACCCAAAGAGAAAGAAGAAGGGAGTGCTAAGAAGAAAAGCTAAGACGCTTAAAAACTGAGAAACAAAGAAAGAAAAATGGCTCAAAAGGGCTGACAATATAAACCCACCAGGACTCAATAGCATCTGAGAAAGGAACTTACAAAATGTCTTAGTTAGGTTTATATTGCTGTGATATGACCAAAAGCAATGTGGGTCATACTCCATCACTGGGCATCAGGGAAGGAACTAAAGCCCAGACCACAGAGGAGTTCTACTTACTGGCTTGCTCTCCATGGCTTGCTCAGCTTGCTTTCTCATACAGCCCAGGGTCATACCATCCACAGTGGGCTGACCCTCCCACATCAATCATCAACCAAGAAAATGCCCAACGGACATTCATATAAGCCTTTTCTGTTTGTTTGCTTGCTTGTTTTTTTTTTTTTTTTTTTTTTTTTCCAAGACAGGATTTCTGTATGTGGTCCTTGCTATTATGGAACTCACTCTGTAGACCAGGCTGCCCTTGAACTCTGGGATCTGCCTGCCTCTACCTCCTGAATATTGGGATTAAAGGTGTGCACCACAACCACCTAGCTCATATAGGCCAATTTTATGGAGGCTGGGATGAGACTTCTCACGATGTGGCTGTTTTAGGGCCACCCATGTGCCTGCTCCTATAAATAAACCCAGTTAACTCATTGGTTCCCAAGCTAGACATAGCCAGAATCCTTCCTTTGGTCTGTCATTGTTGCCCTATCTCGGAGGTGAGTAAATGTTTGTACATTCGTCCACATCTCTAGGGAGAGCCACCCACCACTGGATGTCACATGCTATCCCCATAAGAATTCCTACAAGATAACATATTTGCCAGTTCGATAAATTTCACCTTGTACAATAGGTATACAATTCAAAATGTTGTGTTGTCTAGGATAAAAACATACAATATTATTATTTGTCAATAAAACAAGTGTTCCAAACATGTATATTCAACATGTTTATTGATTGAATATGCAATACGTTTATCTATTGAAATCAGACCCTCAAGATACTTTTGTGCAGTGTTTAAATATGTGCTCAACAATTTCTTGCTGACTTTGGAGCTAGAGATGGCTCATCAGTTCAGAACATTCGCTGTTCTTTCAAAGAACAAAAGGTGGGCTCCCAGCACCCCACACTGGCAGCTCACAGCTCCCTGTAACTATCTCCACCAGACCCCCCACCCTGCACTCATGTGGCACACACACATAAATAAAATTAGAATAAACCTTTTAAAATATTCTTGCTGTTTTCAAGCAATTATTTCCCATTGATTTCCTGCAAGCTGAGAGGAGGACAAAGTCAGATATCAGTGAATTGAAGACCAAAATATAAATTCCCCACATTCTCCATCTTAACAAGGCAGGGGGCCTAGACCCACATTCCTGTCCTTAAAACTCAGCTGCCAGAGGAATTTGATTCCTCAGCCATGAAGAAATATCTTCTGGGGTCCGGGAGGGTTAATATTGGGCGTTTCCATGCAGGCTAGGAGATAACACTATTTGCTCTGATAAGGCCTAGGCCCCTCTGCCTCCTCTTAATCTGGACTTGTCAAGCATAGTCATGGCATTTTGCATTTTTCTTTTTCGCCATCTCGCTTTGACCTCCATCGCTTGCTTGCCCGATACACTGGTGGCTATAATCCAGTATCCACACCCACACTGTGTTCAATAAAATCTTCACACAGGAAAAGTTCTCATTTGGAAAATATAGATTTTACAATGCAGGGAAGCTACAGAGAGAGGGGGGGCACCGAGAGACAGAGAGACAGAGAGAGACAGAGACAGAGAGAGAGAAGAGAGAGAGAGAGAGAGAGAGAGAGAGAGAGAGAGTTAACTATTCCAACTCCAGCAAAGCCTACATGGCTTTGCTGTCTTCTGTTAAGTTGGGTGATATAAGATGTCACAAATCTTTCCTTGGGTGGAAAGATAGTAGGTAGGTAGAAAGAAAGAAGAGAGAGAAGAAGGGGAGGGAGGGAGATATGGAGGGAAGGAGGAAGGGAGTGGGGGAAAGAAGGGAGGAAGGGAAGGAGGGAGAGGGGAGGGAAGGAGGGGGAGGGAGCGAAGGAAGGAAGGAGGAGGGGAGGGAAGGGGGAAGGAGGAGGGGGAGGGGAGAGGAAAGGAGGGGGGAGAGGGAGAGAAGGAGGGAAGGGAGGGAGAGATGGAGGGAAGGAGGAAGGAAGAGGGGGAAGGAAGGGAGGGAGGGAAAGAGGGGGAGGGGTGGGAAGGAGGGGGAGGGAGGGAGAGAAGGAAGGGGAGGGAGGGAGAGAAGGAAGGGGAGGGAGGGAGGAAAGGAAGAAAGGAGGAGAGACCCAAGCTAGGTTACTAGGTGCTTGCAAAATTACACTAGCTTTGTTTGGCAAAATGATGAAGAATATGCCTGGGATTGCCTGCTATCTGTGGGTTAATGTTCAAAAAGAGTCACTGACAGATGGAAATTCACTGTCTGCTGAACACTCTTATTCTGTGAGTTTGGCGAGCTTTAAGATAGGGATGTACATGGTTCTCAGTAAATATTGTGTAAATAAATAATGAGTGAGAGGATATATGGTCTCGTGTGTGTGTGTGTGTGTGTGTGTGTGTGTGTGTGTGTGTGTGAGAGAGAGAGTGTGAGAGAGAGAGAGAGAGAGAGAGAGAGAGAGAGAGAGAGAGAGAGAGAGAGAGAGAGAGAGAGAGAGAGAGAGAGAGAGAGAGAGAGAGAGAGAGATGCAAGACTGTGAATGTTCAAATGTGAGTGTGGGTCGCACGTACAGATGTCAGAGGACAACCTCAGGCTTCTGACCTTATGTTCTACCTCACTGGAGACAGTGGCTCTTGTTATTCCTCGCAGTGTGTGCCAGGCTAGCCTGCAAGCTTCCAGTGACTCTCCAGTGTCTGTCCCCGGTGTCACCACAAGCATGTTGGGCTTGCAGACATGTTGCTGCTTCCAGGTTCATGTGGCTCCCAGGGATCCAAAGGCGCTTCCTCCGACTTGCACTGCTAGCAAGTACCCACTGAGCCACCTGCCCAGTCTTCCTCCTCTTTGGGCCAGTAAAAGCTGAAGAAGCCCCCAGATGTTCTGGGAGCTCCTCAGAGTCCCATGGAAAATCTTAAGTGATGAAAGTTTACAGGGTAGAACATTTTCTAAATGTCACCCAAATTGACCAGGGGCGCTGGAGTCTGGCTCAAGGTTTGCTTCTAAAGTACCTCTGTACTTTAGAATACACAATGCAGACACTCGCCTTCTGCTTTCTGCAGTATCTCCAACACGTGGCAGTGTCTTGTCCATACTAGATGCTCAAGGAACATTTACACACTCGCCATTTCTCCACCTGAGGAACCGAGTCCCTCTGCATGAAACTGGAGGATGTTGTTGCTGAAGTCCCTGTGTGTGAGAGAGGCCCTCAGCCCCCTGTCCTTATTTCAAATCCCACTTCCCGTTTCCCTCAGCACAGGTGGGCAAAGCGCCAAGCCATCGCTCCCCGCTGTACCATCTTCCCCACTAGCTCTTATTTTCATAAAGAAAACCACAGAAATGTAATCATAATGGAAAACAGTGAGTGGCTCAATTGCTTCATTGTCTGCATTGTAAAACTGAATCCCAGAACTACCACAGACCTCCCAACCTCCAACCTCAGCAGCCAGAGAGACCCCAAACTTTCACTCTAGGTGGTTCTAGCTGCTCTCCCCAGAGAGGGACTTCAACCCCAGTGACACCCCTTCTCCGAGTCTTTTGGCACAGCCCACAGCGGCACTCAGCCCGAAACAGCAACAGTCGTATGTTCCACGGTTCACGAGACAGTGGTTCAAGAACAAAGTCCTCCACAGAAAGCAAACTGTTCCCGTCTTGGGATCCTCCCATAGTCAGAAGACGATTGTAATCCCTGTACCACAAGCCAGTGAAAGCACAAACAGAAGCAGCTTCTCTGCTGGCCCCAACAGGGACTGGCTTAACCACCCAAGAAGCCCACATCTCTCTTTTGAGAACTCCTTTCCCAAAGAGAGACAGCTGGTACGGCTCACTCTGTGATACTATGGTCTACCGTATCCTGACAAGGTCCTGTCGAGAGAGTGAAGAACTCGCAAGTGACCTCAGACAAACTGTGGCCTCGAAAGAATCATTGTCCTCAAGCACTTCAGACTGTTCTTTTGAAACATAACTATGCCTGGCTAGATAGCTCAGTATGTGAGGATGCTTATGGCCAAGCCTGACAACCCGAGTTCAATCCTGGGACTACATGGTAAAAGGAGAGAATCAACTCATGCAAGTTGACCCCTAACTTCTACATAGGTGCCACAGCATATCACACACATGCATGTCACACATTAAGTAAAAACATAGATAAATAAATAAAAATCAATGTAATTTTAGATCCTTTGCAGATGAGATTTGGAAAATAAAGGATTGGACCAGTGAGACGGCTCAGTGGGTAAAGAAAGGACACCTGCAGTGGTGGATACATAGCCTGAATGGGCCATCCCCTGTGATCAGATCGGTGACTACCCCAGTAGTCAGAAGAGAGCATTTATCCAATTACTGATGGTGGCAGGTTCAGAGACCCAAAGCCAAACATGGGGCCAAGCTTGGGGAATCCTGCTGAGGGGAGGGAGGAGGGATTGTAGGAGACTTGGGGGGGGGTCAGGGACATCAAAGGAAAACCCACAGAAATAGCTAGCCTGGTTCATGGGAACTCAGAGTCTGAACCGACAACCAGGGAGCCTGCATGGGACGGACCTAGGCCCTCTGCATATATGTGATAGTTGTGTCCCTTGGTCTATTTGTAGGGCTCCTGGCAATGGGAGCAGGGCCACCCCTGGTGCTTTGACTGACTCTTGGGAACCTATTCCTCATGCCGGACTGCCTTGCCCAACCTGAGTACAGGGGGAGGTACTTGGTCTTATGGCACCTTGATATGCCATAGTTTGCTGATGCCCATGGGGGCCCCTTTCTGAGCAAATATGGAGGAGGGGTGGACTAGAGTTGAGTGAAAGGGAAGTAGAGGGAGGGAGTGGGAGGAGAGGAGGGAAGGAAGGCTGTAGTTGGAATGTAAAATTAATTAATTAATTAATTAAAAGCCTCTTGAGTAGCATACAAGTATAAATACTACATCTATTAATGCTATTAATATCAAATTAAAGAACAAATACTAATATGTTTTTGATGTATTAAATACATTTTTAACCACTATTTTAAAAAATGACCCCTGATTCCACACCTGAAAGCCTGAGTTCAGTCCCCTGGGCCAGCATGGTAGGAAAAGGGAAATGACACTTGCAGGTTGTCCTCTGGCCCTCACACAGGCATAGTGGCATGTTCATCTACCCATGGGCACACAACATAAATAGATAAGTATATTATTTTAAAAAAGACAATAATAAATGAAACATCTATACTTCAGGGTAAATGTAATATTCCTTTTAAAAACAAAATACTTGCGCTAGCTTGGATGTCTGTCATGTGACATATGACACCCTTTGTCACCGATACTGGGTGGTGGTGGTGCACGCCTTTAATTCCAGCACTCTGGAAGCAGAAGCAGGTGGATCTCAGTGAGTATGAGCCAGCCTGACCTACAGAGCATGTAAGGAATTGGCTCATAAGACTAGGGAGGCTAGCAAATCCACACAGCAAGGAAGGCTCTCATGCTGAGATTTCAGGGGAGAAGAGGCTCCAAGTTCAGGCTGAAGATAAAGCCATCCCTAGGCAGAACACCCACTAGATGGGGGTGAGGTGACATGGGCAAGGTCTTTGGTCTCATCTGGGCTTTCAAGAGACTGGATGATACACATTACGTCATATGGAGAGCTCGTAATATGCTCAAAGTTCAATGATTCAATGCTACTCATGGGGAGAAACATCCAAAATGATGAACATACAGCTGGGTACCAAGGCCCAGACAAACAGACATGGACAATACACCACTTCAGGATGACCTTCCAGTGACAGTATTATATATATCATATATATATATATAATATATATATATCATGTATTGGCAGATATGTTGGACAGGTTTTAACCACCTTACCAACAACTGTTAAAAAGAAAAGGTCGGAGGCGGGGGTAATGTTTATTTTTGAGATTATATTAAAATTACAATATTTCTCCCTTCTCATTCTTCCCTCCAAACACATATGCCCATCCTTGTTCTTAAATTGACTACCTCTCTGCTCATTGTTATTAGTGTGTGTTGTGTGTGTGTGTGTGTGTGTGTGTCTGATCTGTGTCATGTTTTTTGTACCTTTGTCCTCACGGCTTTGGCTCACATTTCCAGAGGTCTCAGTCATAACTGATTGGCCCTCTCAGTTACTTCCTATGGTGGCACCATGCTTTTATCACACAGGCCTTTGGGGACCACTTAGGAGCCACACTACAGCAGAACAGGGACAACTTTATCACTGAGGGCCAGCTAAAGAGTGTGCACTTGAGGGGCTGGAGTTAAAAGCACATACTGCTTTTGCAGAGGACCTGCGTTTGGTCCCAGTATCCCTATCAGCTGGCTCATAAATGCCTACAACTCCAGATCAAGGCAACTCCACACCTCAACTACACATGTGGGGCAAAATGCACGCATAACACTCACAGAGAGAATAAAATAAGTCTTAAAAAATAAGAGCGTGCAATTGATGCTCTAGAAGAGTCTATTGGAATTCAGTGACATGATCTCAGTCACACTTAGGGAAGATGAGGCGAAGGTATTGTCACTATGTAGATGACCTCCATCATGTCTGCTAGCAGTTGTGTTCATGCTCACAGGATCTGGGCAGACAGAAGTTGCCTTTAGGACTCTTCTGTCAATCCTGTACTGAGAAGTGATTTCCCATAAGACAGCCTGCCTGTGTTCCACTGGGGATACATGAATCTTTCTCTCCTCACTTTGCTGTTGCTTTTGGATTGCAGACTCAGAATAAAAATGCATGACCTTTTGAAAGAACAAACAGGAGTTATCTAGGAATGAACTAGAACTCAGGCTCAGCAAGACAGGGTTGCTTTCACACCACGGCGAGGGGTGAGCAGGACATCCTCAGTGGTGTTTTACATCTCTGAATGACTTATGCAAGAGACATTAGGGTTTCAGCTTTCTTGACACACACAGCAAATAGGCTGTTGGAAATGTCTGTTGCAAAATCGGAGACAATATGGAGCTTGTCTAGTTTACAAAGGCTGTGATCTGGGCTGGGAGGTGGCCCAGAAGTCCCTGTTTTCCTGTGGATTGTACAGTCAGCTCAATGGGATGTGTTTGTCTGTAATACGTAAATTATCTCAGTGGTGTATTTACACTTGAAATTTTCACTGATTCCTGTTACTTCAGACCACATACACCCACACAGCTTTGGTTTCCTGGAATCCCTCACTGGAATCCACGAAGAGTCATTGGGTTGGTATGCTATCTTTTGTTGATAATTGAAAACCTTTGGATACAACACAAGAAGTTGACAACCCCCCGCTGAACTTGGCTCTGTGTTTGAAGAGTTGCAGCAACATTCTCTCTGTATTGGAGATGGAACTTCTTGGGACTCTGTGACTATGGCTCAGGTCTAGCTTCAGAACCCCCCCCCATAATATAATTCATAAACAGAAACTAGATCCTGGTCTGATAAATTATTCATAGACTTGCTTTGGGCCTCATATTGCACAAGAGTTATTCAAAAGACCTTTCTTTTATTAAACTACAATCGAGCCCCTGGGCAAAGATAAAGGTTTCCGTGGGAAAGCAAATTAAACACCCCGTGCCATTTATCATGTATGCCAATTTTAACTGAGGATTTGATAGGACACTAAATACTTTCCACATCTGATTACATAAGTAAAAAAGGAAACACAGATGGAGACAATTGTACTTTGGATGAATTTGTGAGACCATGGATACGGTTAATATATTTCCTTCCCCTAAATACTAGTGAATGAGACAGTCTCTAGGAAAATCTATCTGGTCAGAAATCAGTCTATAAAGATGAGAAGGCAGATAAGAAGTTGCACTATTTGAAAACAAAAATACAAATAGTAAAGTTGATAAGTACAGAAAATATATATGTGTATATATATATACATATATATATGTATATCCATCCATCCATCCATCCATGATTGAATAAGTACACTAGGTAAATTTATGTAAAGAAAATAAAAGGTAACTCCATAACCAATACCTAGTGAGGTCAGTGGAGGTCAGGGTGTGGTCATTTGGGGTTGGCACCTAATTCAGTGGAATGGAAGGACACAGTCAGTTGGAAGCACGCGGGGCTAAGCCAACACTCAGAACTTACACTCTTTACAGCCTGTATGCTATGTGCTACTGGAAAGCAACTTACCCTTTCTGAGTCATGGTTTCCTTCTCTGCAAAATAAAGAGGCCTGGGCAGATCATCTTAGTTCCCCTGTTTACCTTAAAAGATAATTTTCCGTTCTTCTCATATTTCTGGATTTCTGTGATAGGAAATATTTTTAGAAAAATGAATGAGCCTTTAATGGGATTTGATAGGAGATTCTATCTGGAAATCGATAACTTGACTCATGTGTTTATTCTTTTTTTTTTTTTTCATTCAATAAAAACTGATGTTAAAGTCTGGTGCTTACTACGAGATACCTCAGTGTCCTGCAGAAGACCTCCATATATGGAGTAATGCATCAGTCAGCTCCCTTAAAGGACTTTATACTCTGATGCTAAACAGAGGTGTGTACATTCATAATTTTATTAGAAGGCAGTAAAAGGAAAGGAAAGGGGTGTGTATAGCAAGCTCTGGGAGGAAAGAGAAACCACAACGCTGACTCTGATGGGGAGATGGCCGAAGCTAATGGAGGAGTTGAAGCTGGTTGGTCTACCTAGGAAGAGAGAGGAATAACATGTAAAACATGAAAGCAGAAGGTAAAGCATGACGCAGTATAGAGGTGAGCAAGGATTACGCATGGAGGCGCCTCTGCAACCGAGTTTCCTTTACCCCATAACCAGTGCTCCTCAAGAAGAGCAAGACCGTGATGAACCAGAATCAGCTGGACTTCAGAAAACCTGTCTGATCTCCAGCCCCAGCCTTGAAGCAACAGAGCGAAGTGGCCCAAGACAGAACCCTCTTAAGCCAGAATGATCTCTTCCTCTTTATGTGTTTTGGGAGGACCCTGTCATGGTATTGGTGTGTTCACATACAAGATGGCACTTAAGCTCCACTATTAGATGAGTAAGAGAGCTGGAGTTCAAGGAAGACTGCATTGTGTGAGAGATCTGTTGAGCAGGAGACAGATAATATGTACTTGGTAAACGCAGCGGTGGTGCAATGGCCAGTCTCGATTGTCAGTTTGACTTTGTCTGAAACTAACTAAAACCCAAGCATCTGTGCACACCTGCAAGGGCTTTTTATTGGTTGGATTATTTGCAATGGAAAGACCTACTCTAAATCTTGGCCACGCCTTTCTAATAGCAGCTCACATAAAAGGACATGGATGAAGGAAGCTCGTGCTTGCCCTCACTCTCACTGGCAAGTTCATCCATCCTGCTGCTGAGGCATTCCTTCACTGGTGTTGGAGCCTACGTCTTCAGAATTCCAATGTAGACTGAAAACTGGCAGCTCCCTTGTACCATACTAAGACTCCAGCACCAGATTGGACTGCTGAGTCATCCAGTCTCATGGACTAAACAGCTAACTACCAGATCCTTGGCCCTTCCACTGGGAGAGCCATTACTGGCCCACTCAGACCACAGCCTGTAAATCACTCTAACCAATGCCATACATGTGTGTGTGTGTATGCATTAGTATATATATATATATGTATATATATACATATATATATATACACTGATAGGAGCATATATATGCGTATACACACACACACACACACACACACACACACACACACACACACACACACATATATATGCTCCTTCTATCAGTTTTGTTCCTTTAAAGAACCCTGGCCAGTGGATCATTACCATTGAGAAAGAAAATGAAACTAGGTGTTCAGGGCCAAAGAGATGTTTTCAAGTGGGACTTACCCCAGCAATAAGGCAAAATATTCCAGGTATAGGCTAATATTTAAACAATAGCATAATAGACACCCAGTCACAAACCCCAATTGAAGTTGGTTTCTAGTTTTCAAAACAGGAATAATAAGTTTCTCAACACCCGGTGCAAGGTCTGAGATACTTTTCCTTGCAGGCTAACCTGTTAGTCTTTCAGTGGGAGAGAAAAGGACAACTCATGGCTTGTAGTAAAAGCAGCGGCCAGAGTGTCCTGTGTCTCAGGGCATCATCTCCCTTGGGGAGAAACTAAGGGCTGTATTGTGAAAGTCAGGCTGAGTTCAGGCTGCACAGATCCATGATTCAAGAAGCATGCTTGTCTTTTGCTCTTCCCTTTCTTCTCCCTATTCCTCCCTTCCTCCTTCTCTTCCTCCTCCCTGCCTCCCTCCCTCCCTCCCCCCCCCTCTGTTCTGCCCTTCTTCCCCCCCCCCCTTCCTCCCAACCCTACTCTCACATTTTGCAAACTTCTCCCTTCTGGGACAAAATGCATTTTCCCATCATGCCTTGCCCCTTTCCATCATCTGAGCACACCATTTTCCTCTCCAAGGACGCTCATCCAGATGCCAGAAGATGCACAAGAAGCTCCCTCAGCAGAGAGCCATGTCTTCAAGTGCTTTGGTCTTTGACTTCCTAATCCCCGGGAATACAGAAAACGGTTGCTTCTCCTCTTCCTCTTCCTCCCCCTCCTCTTCCTCCTCTTTGTTTTGTAGGTGTTGTTGCTGTTTCACATGCTCTGGTTAGGCTTTTTGTAGGACTCCATGCCACTTCTAGCTTAGCTCTTTCTAGCTCCTGGGTCCTTTCTAGCATACATCAATGGCCAAAGTTTACTATCTACTCTGGGAACACAAGCCAGATGTTTGGTGATGGGATGGTCTACTATCACCTTAGGAACAACCCAGTGCAGTGTCATCAGTATGTGCATGGACAGGGAGGTCATGTCCCAGTGGAAGAGACTCTTCCCTTCCAGTTCCCCTTGCTTCACCATGATCTGTTTTCCATCTTTGCCTTTAAGAATAGAAGCCCTCATGCTTCTGACTTCATTCAGAATATACAATGGTCACTGCAGGTCTAAGTGGGCAGGGGGGTTGGAACTCTGAATCCTTGCTAGTCACTAACTGGTTGGCTTCAGCTGATCACACACTTCCTGAGGCTTGCCTTTCCCCTTTCCCATTAGTAAAAATGGAAGAGTAACACCTGCCTGGCAGGTTCCCTATGAGGAACCAAAGAGGAAACATCATTTATCACAGTGTTTGTCACATTGTAATCAGTGTGACAGCCATGTCAGCTCTGGAGGATGCCCATCTGCCTCTGTACTCACAGAACTGGATAAAGAACATAGGGAGGGAAACATTCACATGTCTGGGCCCAGCGCAGACGGGAGTGGATGGCAGTAAGAGACACCATGCTGTGAGGTGAAAACACAAGGCAACTGAGAGTTGGCCTTGGCACTAAGGAGAACACAGGGTTCTAAGAACTGGGGTCAGATGGTAAGGTGTTAGTTAGCTAAGTCACTAACAGCTCCATCAATGTCCAAGAGGCAAATGTACCTTTAGATTTGCTGGTTCAAAAACAGGCAGAAATAGGTATCTTTGTTCAAACTTAAAGTTTTAGTGCACGTGTGTGCGCGTGCACACACACACACACACACACACACAGTTGCACAAACACACAAACACACCAATCAAAATATCTGAGCTCTATGGAGCCCAGGCGAAAACCCTGTTAAGGCACAGCCACTTGATTCCATTTCCTCCCACTTCTCATTATTCTGCAATTGCCAATGCCCATATCATTTCCAGTGACATCTTCTGGTCAGCTTAGATGAACTATGTGAGAGCAGGCTGGTGTCTCACTCAGGAAATAGCTACATGATGAGCTCTCCTTTGGGTTAAGATCTTTTAAGATCTTAAAAAAAAAAAGTTCCATAAGACTTGTTGAGTCCTCTTTTCTGTGATGGGGAGATGCAACAGCTGGATGCCTCTGGGATGTTGAAAATAAACAGGTTCAGGAGTACCAGGGAAGTAAACAGGCATTGTAGGTGGAGAAGCTGCCCAAAATAAATACAGCTGCTGAGGCAGAAAATTCTTTTACTTTGACTCTTTTGAGGTCTACACTGGAGGCTGGGGGAAACCTTCTCATCTTCAGACTCACTATGTACTGACGATGTAGACCCAGTCATCAGGTTCCGAGTGTAGGTGCAGCCCCCCCAGTGTGAGCACACTCGGTTGGTCACCCTGGATTAATGGATAACTGGGTGTCTCAAGTGATGCAGGCCATTTTGACATAATGAAAATGATGGACCCCGTGTTCTCTGGTTTGGAATACAACTCATTGAGTTTCAACAATGAATGTCTGTTTGCAACATAAGCAGAGTGGAGAGATATTAGTTTGGGAGGCAGAAGGCCTGGGTGCTAGGCTCCATTCCACAGTAAGCTGTGATCAAGCAAACCACCGTGACAGTCTAGTTTCCTAGCTCCCCAACTCTAAAGTCAGGAGAGAACACTGTACACAGGGAGGTGGCGAGGAGACCTTCATCTACACCCTGATTCTGATGATGCCATCCATCTCCAAAGCCTATCTTACCTCCGTGGGCCACAACCTGTCAATCTTCACACCCCTCAGTTGCAGGCATGAAGGAGAGATGAAACTTGTGAAAAATAGCTTTGTAAAGAGCCAGGGAACAGAGACACAGGGATCATAGGAGCCTAGCTCTGAATTCTGACTTGAACACTTGTGCATGTTTGTGGGCAGGTGGTTTCTTAAAGTTTGACCGTGCTCCAGTGAGTATATATGAGCAACACAAATTGGCTTTGTAGGATTTTGTGTTGGGAAGGTTGTTTTTGTGTTTGTTTTCTTTTTCTTTCTTTTTTTTTTTTTTTTGTGTGTGTGTGTGTGTGTATGTGGCACAAGGGTAGGCAGGCAGACCTGAGAGAACTGAGAAGAGAGAGTGATTGATCGGGTACCTTATGTGAAATTCCCAAATAATCGATAAAAATAGTACAGTGGAAAAAAAAAGATATTAACATGGATTTCATTTAAACTTAGAAATAACTTTAAAAAAAAGAAATGTAAAAAGAAGAAATAATCCATACTTCACTACAGTGATTAAACTGGATGGTGTAAAGAAAATGTTATAACAGGGAAGGTACCAAGCACTTTTTCCACACGGTCCCCAGGATGGGTACTGAGCACTCTTCTGCACAGTACTCATAATGGGCACTGAGTACTCCTCCATACAGTACTCAGAGTGAGTACTGAACACTCCTTTACACAGTACTCATTCATCACTGATGTTAGTCTAAAATCTCCATTTCAAATGTTTATAGTTCAGGTTGGCTGGATTCCAAATCAAACACTGATCTAAACTAAAATTATGTTTTCTCTTTACAAAGAAAAAAACCATCATAGTGATAACGACCAAATTCAGTTCAAGTTGAACACAAACCTCGTTGTTCCTCTGCAGCTCGCAGAGAACAGGGTGAAGCAGCCAAGCATCCTGGCCCAGGCTCAGCCGCCTACTGCACAGAGATAAAAAGTATGGGAAACTCCTTCCACCACAGGCGATAACTTTCCCTTTTTCAGAGGGGAGTCTGTGGAAACACTGGTGGACATCGGTCCAGGAAGCAAAGCCTCAAACCTCACACAGACACTGTAGATCATGTTCTCAGGGCAGCACTCCAGCCTCGAGCACAGAAGTACACACTCTGTCTAAATTACTTCCCAGATCTTGCCAACATCAGAGTACACAGGAAATAAACTGCATCCAGATGGTCAAACATGGGTTGACACCCCATCATGAGGGACTTGGAGTCATTCACTGATTTGCTCATTCAAAACCCGGCAAAGACGGGGCCAGTGTGCATCAAACACCTGAAGTGGACCCTGCCACTCTGGCTATAGGCAAGGCAAAGTCCTCACGACTCAGTAGTGACCCTGATAAAAGTTCCAGGGCTTTGTAATGTGCAACCCTATTACTCCAATATGCACACAAGGAACTGATGTTTCTACTCTTTACATAGATAACATGTGGCTAAGAATCTATCCTTCTCAAAAAGGGGCATCCGTTATTTACACAAACGAGCCCCAGGGTATCATGTCTAGTTGCATCAAGACACAAATCCATCAGACAATGGACATGGCTTCGAAGACTGGAGCTCATGGAGCAATGGATTACTATACAGACATGAAAAGGGTGTGAGGGCACACATCAGCAAGACGAAAGCTGCTTCCTTGTGAGATAACAGAAACAACACAAACAGTATACTATTTAAAAAACATTCAACTTTGAGGACTGAAAAATACACATTTGTCTTATTAGGACTGGGAGGATACTATAAGACATTTGTAGCTATAGTAGGGTAATGGAATAGTTTATGTGTTGTCTCAATATTCTACAATGTGTTACTTGTATAAGCAAAACAAGAGGCTGGTACACTCGTGGTCTGATTGATGGGAGGGGTTTCTTTGTATGTCCATGTATGTGTGTGCTCTTGGTATGTGTGAACTTCTATGTGCAGATGTATGTGTCTTCATGTACACATGGAGGCCAGGAGAGGACACAGAGATCCGAACTCAGGTCCTCATGCCTGCACAGTAAGAGCACTTACCCCCTGAGCCATCTCTCCAGCACTAAAATTTCTTTTCTTATAAATATCTCACTCAACAATGGCCAGTTTTGTATAACTACAGTAAGATCCATCAGCAAGTTCACTTAAAATCAGGGAAGAACCATTTTGGCTCAGTTTTGACTTGATGCCTTTTGAACCTGCGGCAGGGCAGGATGCTTTAGTGGGAAGAATGTGGGAAAGGAGACCTGGCCAAACCTCAGTGTCTAGAAAGTCAGAGAGCAAGAAAGAAGCACTCACGTAACCCCCTAGTGAAACCCACCTACTGGCCCCACTTTCTCTCAATGATGACACCGTCTGACCTCCAAGCCCATACCACAAGAGACCCTTGGAGAACTCACACATCACATTGCTCAATGACTTTGCATTTCAGAAAACACATAATTTATCAGCGACACAGGAATTCTCTTTTTAACTGTTTCCAGTCTCTTGTCTCTCCTCATCCCTAGGAACCCATCTCAGTCTCCATTTTTCAAACTGCCCAGTGGCTTAGCCATTCAGTTAGAAGATCTCTCTTCCTGAGCATCCTGCCCTGCCTTGCTGAAGGGCTGAAGAGATGGCTCAGAGGTTCTCCTGGAGGTCCTGAATTCAATTCCTGGCAACCACATGGTGACTCAACCATCTGTAACAAGATCTGGTGCCCTCTTCTGGCAGGCAGGGATACATGCAGACAGAACACTATATATAGTAAATAAATAAATCTTTTTTAAAAAAAGAAAGAAACTTGCTGAGTTTGCCACCACATAGCTCTGTCAAGTAGTCTGAGTTTCAAGCATTCTGAGTTGCTGGCTTGGCAGGACCTTACCTGAATTAATTCAGGGCGACTTCCCAAGCTGAGCAGGAATCAAAATCCTAGGGCATTTTTGAGGTCTGACATTGATCAATTCCTGAAATCCTTGAACAAGCACAACTCCACTCAGATGTAAGTTTTATGTGTGACAGACTGGTAGCCAACATTTTTAAACTCTCGGTTAAATGATTGATTATCTTAAACCACACTAACCAAAGGATACGGTAAGAAAAACAGAAGAATCTGCTTACTCCATCTTTGGATCAGAAAACCAAATGGAAATATTAATTTCTTCAAGCTGAAAGCAGTTACTGGATAACTCTGCTAAGGAACTTTAACAACCTACCGAACCAAAACATCATTCAGTTCCATAAACTCTTTCAATTCGTATCATGAGATGAAACAGACGCTAGTGATTTTTAGCCACAGGACATAAAATAAGGCACTGGGCTCCCATGGATGTGAAGAAGTGGTGTGTAATTAACACATCATTTTTTCCCATTATACCTATTGCTAGATAATTTTGCCAAAGTGGATGTCTTTTCGATTCTCTGGGAAAGAATGGCTGGTATGTTTTGATTGGTCCACGTGCCACTATGCGCTCGCTGTACGGGCTCTTTGCTTAACCAGATGTTAGCACATGACTTCTCAGGCACTGGGCAGAGAGCACACAGAGAAATGAAGCAGGTCACCTGCCCTTCCTCGGCTGCCATTCCCCTTGACTCACTGTGCCAAGAGTAGGAGGCCATCCTCTTGACAGGACATCACTCTTCATAAGACACTCTTAAGACCCTCAAGAGCTCCATGTACTCCTCTACAGAAGCTGCCAATGCACTTGCCCAACCTGGAATGAGTTATGGAGACATTCACCTCTCCATAGTCACATGACCTCCAGGCAGCTAAGGATCACATGGTCTTATTGCATGGCCTCTGGACTCCTAGTGCCCAAAGCTCTGCGTAGTAAACAGTGATTTCTATACAAATGTCCTCTGAGTTGACTAAATGAGCGGGCAGTTCCTTCCTCCTCTGAGCGCTGGGAAGTTTAGACCCCAAACTAGGTGCTTTTAAAACAACTCTTTTGATAGCAATGAGAAGTGACAGAAATTTTCTAAAACATGGCATTGATCAAGATAAATGTTTGCTCATTTGTTCTGCGTACAAGAGCCCTTTCCCGGAAATGGCTACATTGGGGTCCCGCCGTACGTGTTTGTCACTATAATTTTGTGATTCTATCCTACTGATTTCTGCTAGTTATACCTCTTGTGTGCTCTTAAACGCCTCCTTGCCTGCTTTGTTTTGGAGTATGCTTCAGACAATAACCTTACCCATGCCAGCTTCATATCAGCATGGATACAAACCCAGGCATAGATAGGCAGAGGTTGGCTACTGTTTGATTGTGACAGAGAGGTACAATCCCAATGCAGACACTTGGGGCACCTGATACTAATGAGTAGGGAGATGGCCAAAGTTGACCTTGAAGCTCAGTTTTTCTTTTTTTTCTGTCAAAGGACAACCAAAAGACAGATACATTTCAAAAGAGAGCGTGTATTGACTTAATGTCTCAGCTTAACTTCCAATGAAAGGATATCTGTGCATGTGTTGTCACTGAAGGGAGAACAAATGAAGGCTGTCACATAAGCAATTCCCTTAGAATTCACTGGATATGAGCCGCCTGTCACACCTAAGCCCTTATACTTTCTCCATTCATACCTGTACTGCACAGTGGAGAACAGGACCCTGAAGTCCTGAGGGATGACTTTGAAACATTTTAAAAACCAAACTTTCTATCTGAACAAAGAAGGCAATCCAATCGAAGACCCAATTCAAGAAATCCCTCTAGCCCAAGGCATGATGGATAAGGGCAGTTTCCCCCATCAGCCTCTCTGCAAGAACTGACGTGGTCTATACCATGGCTGTGTTTACATGTTCCTGTAGGGCCTGCCTGGCTCATGGATGTGGTGAGCAGAACTCTGGGAAGGAAAGGGAACCCAAATCATCCATCATCCTCAGTCTCTTTTGTCTCCCTGGGTCTTACCAAAAGGACAGGGGCTCCTCTCAATAAAGCATCACTGGAAACCAAAGAAGAAAGGAGGTTGGAGGCTCCTTCCATCAGGCTCTGAGCAACTTTCAAGAAAAAAGAATTTGGACATTACCATGGGAAGAGGTTAGTATTGAGGTCCCGAGGCCACTTCCAGTCTCTTTTGTCCTTAGGGCCACATTAAAATGTACGCTTTGCTAAATGAGTGACCTACTTGGGAAAGCTACTGCTTGTATCTTAAATACAGGCCAGCTCTGAGAGCCTGCTGCTGTGGCTTGGGTGAAAGTGTTCCCCACAGGCAGGTATGTTTAAACACTTCTTCCCAGTTGGTGGCCCTAATTAGGGACATTATGGAACCTTTAGGAAGCAGAGCCTTGCTGGAGAAAGTATCTAACTGGGGGCCAGTTTTGAGGACTTAGAGCCTGACCCTACTTCCTGTCCTCTTTCTCTCCTCTCTCTCTCTCTCTCTCTCTCTCTCATCTCTCATCTCTCATCTCTCTCTCTCTCTGTGCCCCTGTCCTCTTTCTCTCTCTCTCTCTCTCTCCCTCTCTCCCTCCCTTTTCCCTTCCTCACTACTCCCTCACTCTTCCTCCCCTCTCCTCCCCCACCCCTTCCTGTGTGCAGATGGCATGTGATCAGCCAGCTTCCTGCTCCTGCTCTCATGCCTCCTCCACCATTACGGACTCTGTCCTTCTGAAACCATGAGACAAAATTGCCTTTTCTCCCTTAGCTTGGTTTTTGTTGAGGTATTTTATTACGATAACACAAAAGTAACTAATATGCTTTACTTTTCTACTTTGGGTTTTGGGCTTTTTTTTCTGGGTGAAATGAGTGGATGTTAATGTTTATATGTATAAAGGCAAGAAGTAAGCCTCAGGTATCATTCAGTCCTCAGAGCCATCCACCTTGCTTTGTTTTGTTTGAGACCCGTCTCAAATCTGTAGGTTTGGCTGTCCTGGAACTCACTCTGTAGACCAGGCTGGCCTCAAACTCACAGAGATCCACCTGCCTCTTCCTCCTAAGTGCTGGGATTAAAGGTGTGCGCCACCAACCACTCCACTTCTACTTTGGTTCTTTGTTTGTTCTTTGAGCTAATGTCTCTCACTAGGACAAGGGATTTGCCAAGTAGGCTAGGCTGGCTGAACTTGGAATCCCCAGAATCTGCCTATTATAGCTTCCTAAGTATTGGAATCCCAAGCTTACTTCACCATGACAGGCTTTTTAAGTAGGTGCTAGCATCGAAGGCAGGTCCTCAGGCTTGCACAGCAAGGACTTGACTAAGCATCTCCCAGACCCTCTGCTTTTGAGCATACATCTATAGCATGTGCTTGTTGAGGTAGTGTGTGAACAAATCTACCATGATAATAGTAGTGCAGCACTGAAAACCATGTACAGTTAGTTCACAAGACATGATAGCAAAGTAATCAAATGTGCTACTGGGTTATGAATTTACCAAATTTTATATCCCAATTTCAGAGTGTGCTTAATGTTTATTGTGAGCAGTAGACATGGCTCAGCAGTTAAGAGTATGTGGTGATCTTGCAGAGGATCCAGCACCTACATCTGGCGGCCCACAACACCTCTAACGCCAGGTCTTGTTGATCTCGCTCCACGTCCTGGCTTCTTAGAGTACCTGCATTTCTTCATTCTACAAATCTTGATTTTGAATATCCATTGTCAGGCATTAGAAAAATGAAGTATGTACATATATTATATACTTACATATACTACATACTTGCATTTTATATATTTTAATATATAAATTATAGATTATAATATATAGTATTAATACTATAATACTATAATTGTACACATTTATGAGAAATTATATATTAATGAAAAATCCAACATAATGTAAATTTAATATGCAACCAAATAACACAGTTTTCTCATTCACAGATGTGAACCAGTTAGAGTGTGCCATGGAAGACAAGAACCTATTAATTCATTACCTGAAACCCCGCATAAAATACCTAGAGACAAAAGTCCAACAAGAAATTTAAAGCTAGGCATAATGGCACCCACCTTGAAGCTCAGCACTGGGGAGACAGAGGCTGCTGAGGCCAGCCTGGTCTACATCTTAAGTTCCAGGTCATCTAGGGCTGATGGTAAGACCCTGTCTTGAAAACAAACAAGAAAAAAATGACAGGAATGAGGAAGCTGTAAAGTACATCTGAAAGACAATACTAACCCTGAGCAATGGGAAGCTCCTGTCATGGGAACACCAGTTCTCCTCAGTTGCTCTACTTTTCTGTTGTGATTCCAACAAAGGCACCAAGGTTTTCTGTGAAGATGATTATCCTCAGCCACAGAGAAACAAAGACACAAGAAAAGAGCCAGGAGCCAAGAAAGACAGTGTGCTGATGGGGAGGGGACAGGCCTCCCCATCAGATAGAAAAAGAAAATTCTAAGTCTTGTAGAGAATTAGTATAGTGTTTGTGTTTGTAGGAGACAAGATGAAACCAACCCATCAGACTTTAATAGAATTTTTAAATGTAAAAATAGGTCCAAACACATGTATAAGTTAAATGGATTAAAGATGACATCCCAAATCATTAGTTTTGTTGGGTGGGTACCAGGACAGAAGTGTGCATAAAGAAACAGCACAGTAGACCACACCTGTAACCCCAAAACTATAGAGGAAGAGATATGAGAATCCCTGTGGCTTGGGGCTCAGTGAGGGTTCACTCAGGACCCTGTCTAGTGATAGAGGGGCAGAAACTGAGTCAGGACAGACCACGGGGACGGGGCACGTCTCTGCCCATGTTTCATCCTCACTTTGGTCACAGCAGCATGTGGAGCCCAGAGTCTTTGACTCCTCAGTAAGGTGCTCCTGGGGGAGCAGGGACTTTAGGATGAACAGAGACCGGTGGGAGAAGGCCACAAGCCTGTAGTCTGGCCAATGACTTCAATCACACATGCTTTCAGAATCCATGACTTTCAAGCTCAGGCCACATCTCTTTAATGAAACCCAGCAAGAGACTGACTGAGTGCATAGTGGCACAAACACGAGGAACTAGCCATTTCTTTGAATCCCACTAATGCTCCAGTTCTTAAGCCACAAGCCTTAAGCCCACGTGAGATAGCGTTACTGAGTGTGGGGGTAGAGACAAGTCGCCAAGCATAAATGGGTTGTGCAACATCCAAAGATGAATTCCAAACTAAGCCTGTCATGGCTCCGAGGTGCTTCTGGCTGCACTGGCCCACAGTGTGTCACAGGGCTGCAATGTAGTCTTGTTCCCAAACACATAATACATGGACTTTTACTGTGTGTTCTGTCCCACCACACAGCACCAAGAATGCTGCCCAAATGGTTCAGAGTTGAGGCCACTGTTATGAACTGTGTTTTTTTTTTTTTTTTTTTTTTTAACCATACCTACATAGTTGCCAGGTCTTTTAAAAATGTAGCAGTTTAGTTATCAAAAGCAAAGGCTTTTCATATTTTCTTACAGACATTCCTCAGTGTGAAAGTATCAGTATACCTTGGGATTTTGTTCTGTGAGAATACTAGAGTTTTAAAAACTGCTGTTTGGAATGCTGACTTGAGTTTCATAAAATGAATTCTGGCCTGGGACTAGGGTGGCATCTCCAAGCATTCTGAAACGCCCTAAGTATACTACTCCTCTCATTTTGTATTAATTTATGTGAGAGCATTCTCAGCATTGGCAACTATAAAATCAAAACATCTATGAAAAACACTGAGCACTGCTATAGAGCCTGCAGCGTCAAATGTTCAAGATTTGGCTCTTTATAAAACAAACAGAGATATCACCAGTATGCAAATCTGCTTGCTTTCATCTTTAATAAATGGAAAACAATCAAATACCATTATACACTAAGGAGGAGCTGTAGAGTTGTTATTTATACCAGAAAACATTTGCACTATTTATCTGTTCTATATGTCTACCTAGAGTTCCCTAAAAAAAATTATAGGACAAGGATAGGCATGATATGTCATTAATCCCAGCACTTGGGAGAAGTGTGTATAAAGAAGCTGAGCACTATAGCCCACACCTGTAACCCCAAAACTACAGACAGATAGGAGGATCCCTGGGGCTTGGGGCTCAGCCAGGGTTAACTTAAGGCCAGCAGATAAAAAGCAGGAGTCACTGCACTGACAGGTGACTGACCAATCTCAATCTAGAAACTCCCTTACAGATATGCCCAGAGGTCTGTTACCACACAGATTCTAATCCACATCAGAACCACCACCCTTTCTCTCCCCTTCATCTTTCAAAGTACACTCTGCAGGAAAACCCACGCTTTCCTAATTAGTTGTACCTATACCTGCTTCCCCCAGGATTCAACTGACACAAATGGTCTCAGATCTAAGTTACAGTTTGTGGCAGATGAGAGGGTTCAGCTATAAAGGCAGCTAATGCCAAGCTTTTGACCTGAGTTTGAGCCTGGGACCCCACTTGGTGAACAGAGAGAATGTTGCAAGTTGCCCTCTGACCTCCATACACACATGGACACCTGCATGCATACACCATACACACACAGATCACACACACGACCTGTAGCTTTTTATCCAGCTATTCCAGCATCCAGCAATACTCAGCTAGCCCGTCTCTATCCCCCAGCGCTGTGCTTACAAACACATGCAGTCATGCTTTGTCTTTTTATGTGGGTGCTGAATCCTTCCACTTGCTAAATTCTCTTACCAGCCCCAGGTTCCTTAAACGTTGCTCTGAGGACCACTGAAGCCAGGAACACAGGACAGCTGTGATCACACAAAAAGAAGGCCTGTGAAGTAGCTGAACATAATGGCAGGCATCCTCAGCTCTGTCTGCTCCACCAGCTGGGATGGCTGTGGACCTGAGCAAGCCATGCTACACTGTGTGAGCATGCTCGATTCCTGATCAACCATTCTAGGCTGCCTTAGCATCTACTTGTTAGAAGTGAGGGCTATGGGCTTCATCTCCAGCATTGGAGATCATCCACCACATACCTCTGCCATTACCAGCAAGGGGTGGGGGAGTAGAGCCACACACTGTGGAAGCAGGGACAAGGCACAGTGATCTTGCTTGAGGCTCAGTTTCATGGTGGCACACACTCTGATTCACTTGATGGGACAGAGACACGGGTTACAGTGCTGGATTCAGGCTGCAGCTGTCATCCACCTTCAGCCATGTGTCACTTGGGGTCAGCCTCAGAAAATAGAAGCCACTTTAATTAAACAGGAAGAGACTGAAGGGATGCACAAGATTGGACAGAAGAGTGGGAAGGCTGGAAATGCACAAGTGTGTAGAGCTCAGAAAATGTTCCCTGAAGAGTCCAAAGAACTGGCCTTCATGGTGCAGATACCCCTGCCACAATCAGACAGTGGAGTCAGAAAACTGTTCCTGGGACTTACACAAGTCAGGAACGAGGCTGTCTTCAAAGCCACACTGCTGCTAACACTGTGCCTGTGCTCACAAAACCTGCCTGCCCATACCCCATGTCATGTTACTGATGAAGCCAGCAACTGGGTAGCCACTAGGGAAATTGTACTCGTTCCACACCAGTCTTGGTCTGCTGTGCCTTTCAAATGTCCCATGGCCTGTCTGAGGGGTCAGGCTGCAATTGCAGCTGGGACCTCCTGTTTCCCAACCTTTCTAATCAAGCACTGGAGACATCTGAAGTGCACAAAGTAAGTGCTAAGGCAACAGTACCTCTCCCAGCTCCCTGTGTTCCTGGAAAGAGGGTCCCTGTAGGCTGTGACCTGCACAGGGAAAGGTATCTTCTGGTTTGAGAGGTAGCCAAGGTAGAAGAGGAGAGCATAGGCCCATAGGACTTGAGTTGGTCTGAGGCCATGGCCCTTAGAATCTGTCAAATACTGTCTTCTGCTACCCTCTAGTGTTTGAGGAACGAACTGTTTCTCCACCTGACCACATGGTGTCTTAGTTTCTAGGAGAGTAGTTGTGAATACCTGGTACTAAGAAACAAGAACTTCAGAATGCAGGAAAAGGCCACCAGCCTGTCAACACATTACCACAAACTGATCTGGTTGGTTGTCATTTGGATCACATTTTCTCCAGTGTTACTGGCTCAGGCCTCCTGGTGTAGGATATTTATCCAATGTCATCAGAGGGGGTGGCATATAGATTAGAAAGCTGATGTCACAGTTTGTGTGGATTTCCCAGTAAGCTCTACCAGAAAGCATCTGATTTGTTGCTAGTTTGCTTTACTTTGTAGTTTATCTTTACAGGATCCTAAGCCCCACCACCCACCCATCCTCACATGGATGGAGATTAGAGAGAAAGGCCTGACATTTGTAGGACTCAGCCAGTAGGAAACAAGTGACTGTTAACAAGCAGGCTTGGAATGAAGTGTCACTCACTCGGTGCAACCAATAAACTAAAGTCATTGTGTTTGTGATTTTAAATCCACAGACCTAAAATACCAATAGAATTATGGGCCGAATAGTAAGCAAGATTAGAGGACATCCCTCCGATGCAGCACATGTCCTGTCTGCCTCCCAGTTGAGGTCCCCAATATTGGATTCCCTGGAAGGTAGTTCTGTCTTTCAGAATGGCCACATGGGTAAGACCTAGTGCTGACATTCCCAGGTTAGCTTGCCGTAATCTTCTCCCTCTTTTCTCCTCATAATCATTATGTTGAACTGGAAAATGGTTTCAGATCTTTGCATAAGGAGGATGGCTTAGAGCAGGTCGCACTTTGAACTACTTGGTCTGAGGTGTCCACACTGGGACAGAGGTCAGAAGCACATTTATCCATGGAGACTGTCCCAGATCCCTTGAGTGTACACCTTGCTTTGTGCCTCTGGGAGGAATTAAACTCCGGTGGGGGCTCTGCTCAGCCAGCTTCCAATCGCTCTTCAAAACCACCATGACTGTGATGGGAGACGTTATTCTGTGTATGTTTCTCATACTGGTTAATAAAGCCCTGTGGCCAATAGGAAACAAGATAGGTGGGGCTAAGAGACCAGGAGGAGGAAAGAGGAAGTAGTTAGAGTCGAGATGTAGCCCAGGGAAGAAGCAGGACGCCTGCCGCGGCTCCCCGATAAGACGACCACGTGGAAATACTTAGATAAGTAGAAATGGGTTAATAATTAAGGCGGAGCTAGCCCATAAACAATAATGGTAACTGGCCAACAGGATTGTATCAAATACAGAGTCTCTGAGTGTTATTTGGGGCACACGTGGCTGCGGGACTGGCGGCAGGACCGGGAGGCTGGCGGGGAGGAACCTGCTGCAACATGACTGCCTTTGTAGTGCCTCTTAGAGACCAAGACCACTGCCTCTGAGAAGTTCTAGATGTCTGCTTTGACAGTAGAGCCTTTAGGTTCCGGGTGCCTGAGCTGTCTCCATCCAGCCTCTGAAGTGCTTTGCTGTTAGGGAAAAGGCATTGGCAAACAAGGCCAGGCAGAGATCAGAGGTCCCCTGCATGGCGTAAGGGGACCTCTGACACATCACACTCTGTCCATCTGCTGTTTGCTTTCCTCCTGGGGAAGAGATGGGCTCCCCTTGAGGCAGAGTAAGGATGAAAGGCGGCAGGGATGGGGGTGGGAATGTGGGGGGAAGGGGAAAAGGCAAACTTGGAGCTATGTGTGGAGTTAGGGCCTGTGTATCATCAGGCCTTAGGAGGTTGATCTTCTGATCCAATTCAAGGCTTTGGAATCTGACTCAAGGGATGTCATCATGCTGGGTTCACAGAGGAAATTTCCAAGAGACAGGGGTGCTGACAAAGCCACAGAAGTGAAACCACAGAGGGACAAACACTTAGGAAAAGAAGTTGCCTTGCTGTTGTTGTGATAATGAGAACAACTGCCAGACCCCTGTGATGAGCAGTGCAGTCACAGGACAAGAGTATGGCTCTGGGAAACAAGTCAAGGTGGCATAAACAATTACATCACTTGCAGAGAGAAGATACAGGAAACAAATTGCAGTAGTTTGCACAATACCAAAACACACATTCAATTAAAACTTATTTGGACACACATTGCTGGCTGGCCTGTAATTGGAACTACCTGTGTCTGCTACTACAGCACCATAAATCAAAATCACAGGTGCAAGTGTCTCTAGCACTCTGCTTTAAGGAATCTGTCTGAATGGTTGCAGTAAAAAATGAGATATATGAATCTATTCATTGAAACAGGTTTCTGTAATACCAGATCTTAGAAACCATCATTCAGGAATTTGCTTTCAAAGTTATGCTGCAGCTCTATGGACCATGATGCATCTAGAGAAAAGATGGAAGTGAAAGCAGAGCATCCCTACATCTAAATAGATTAGGTACAATAACAACAAACCCCCCCAAATTCATTTCAGAACAGACTGTACTGCGCTATCATTTGAGGTTAACAAAGCAGAGAATGAAAAGGGACATATGACGTTCCATAGGCTCCAGAAACCTTCCTTTCCCACACTCCCATCAGCTAGGTCTGCAGAGGTCCCTACAAAGGGTAGGCTTGGCTGAGGAAACACACATACACACACCTTTTTCCCTTTTCCTGTGTATCAGAACTTACATCTTAATAAACATATGACTTATGCAAAGACTGGGATATGGCTCAGTGGCTACAACTCTTGCCACACATGTATAAGGACCTGAGTTCAAATCCTCAGAACCCACATTGAATCTGGACAAATATCAAGAGTGTGTAATGTAGAAGGGTTTGAATCCTACCTGGAAGTCAAAGACTTGAGCAGACCAGCTAGTCTGTCAGGCTCAGAGGCAAAACTCGAAGGGGTTTGTCTCAACCAAGGTAGAAGATGAGGATTAACCCCCAGGTTATTATGAGAGACTGTGATGAGCCTGGCCTCCAGTCTAGAATTGTCTGTGTCATAGCTATTCCTATGAATTTGAACATCCCTCCATGGAAAGAGGAGGCACACAAAACTCAAGTTATTACTTCATGACACCATGTGAGCAGTCCATGTGGACTTGGGGAGAGGAGACCTTCCTGCAAGCTGTCATGTGGCCAACACACCAATTACAGTGCAGAATAGACCCTGTGTTAGGGCATAAAACAAATCAGGGAAATGTAAAACAAAACAAAACCCCAGAAATCATGCACAAGGAAACTTGTAAATTCATACAGATGGGAATTACCTATTGCCTTCCTCCATGACTAACATGCCTAGAGAATCCACTAGAGAAACATAATTCAGAGCTGGGCTAGAGAGCTGACTCAGCATTAAGAGAACTAGGAGCACACACACTGCTCTTCAAGTTCTTTCCCAGGACACATTAGGTGGTCCACAACTGCCTCAAACTGCAGCTCTGAAGTTCCAATTCTCTCCTGGCCTTCTTGGTGGGGCACCTACATGTATGGGTACAAACCTGCATACATGCCCACAAATAAACACAAACATTTTGTTAAAAATAAGAAATCGTTCCAGCACTCAGGAGGCAGAAGCAGGCAGATAGGCGGATCTCTGAGTTGAGACCAGCCTGGTCTACAATAGCTAGTTATAGGACAAGCTCCAAAAGCTACAGAGAAACCCTGTTTAGAAAACAACAAAAAAGGAAGGAAGAAGGAAGGAAGGAAGGAAGGAAGGAAGGAAGGAAGGAAGGAAGGAGGAAGGAAGGGAAGGAGGGAGGAAGGAAGGAAGGAGGGAGGGAGGCAGGGAGAGTGAGGGAGGGAGGAAGAAGGAAGGAAGGAAAGAGGAAGGAAAAAGAAAGATTGGAGTCATCTTAAAAGTCATATAGCCTATGGAAAATCTTAGAGCTAAGAAAAACTGAAAATTCCAAAGTATAGAGTCACTACTAATAAAAACATCAACATTGTATGGAAACAATCCATGCATGTGTGTAAAGACAATCAAGATAGTTGAGAGCTAGATCAGGAAAGGGTATATGAAGCTGGAAAACAAGGCCTGCTTTGATATTTCTAGATGTGTATTAGCCACATGGGTTGCAACTGAAATGCCTATCAGAGCACTTGGCTCTTAGCTTGTGGTCCAGGTGGTGGAGCCAGCTAGCTTCAGGAAGTGATCACTGGGATGTTTCTCTGGGGAACTGGACCTTGCCCCCAGCTGCTTCTTGTATCCGTTTACTTACTGTCTACTGTCAACCAGGAATAGCCTCTTTCTCTACATCCTTCCACCAAGAGCATGGTTCCTGCCTAAACTCGGACCCACCATCAAAAGATTCAAGAAGCTGTGACATGAAATCTCTGCAGCCAAGATATCTTTCCTCCCCTCAAAATCATGCTAAGCATTCTGTCCTACAAACAGCAAAACATAATCAAGTGATGTATCCCCTCCTATGTTACAGACATTGGACAAAAGTGCCAATCAAACCATGGGGGTGGTCAGGATTTGAACACACCTAACCCAATTCTTAACCATTTAATGAGTTACACTTGCTGCCACTCTTTGGGAGAACTGGGGGCTGAGCCTAGGGCTTTATGGATGCTAGACAGGCTCCTCAGCCCTGAGTATACTTTAAATAAACTTCACATTCAGATCTGATCATCTTGGACATCATGTTTATATCAGAAACCATTACAATCAGTTTCCAATGAGGCTGATTTAAATGATACCTATTTTTAAAAACACATCTCAAATTCACATTTAGCATTTAAATTAAATACGCAGTTTTTCATCAGTATTTCTAATTTTACAAAAGAATGGTTTTATGTTTATTGTATTTTATAATAAATATAACCAGTGACTGAATTACCAAAGGTATTTGATTTCTTAATAACAATTGATAGTACCTGTTGTGCATAATTTTACTTTTTGCTTAAAAAGTTTTACAAATTCAGAGTAATAAATTCATTTTTATTTAAGTTCAATTTTAAAAAGTATTGCTTAATACTTCAGAACATATCATGTTATACCTTTTCAAACTTGTCAATGGCAGGCTGGTGCCAAATGTCATAAAAAGGAGGAGGGAGGGTTGCTATCAGGGGAAGAAAATTCTTACAATAAAGATACCTAAACAGAATTGATGGGCAGTTGTTTCATCTACATTAAAGCTGTTGTTTCAGCACCCCCTGGTGGTACAGTGAATGAGAAGAAAAGCAGGAAGATTTTCTCACTACCTCAAATCCATCTAAAACATACTAATTCCAGCTTTTAAATTCAGAAATACACACTTGTAAAAATTAGGGGTTTTATTGTTTTTAAGGGTGCCTCAGGGTTTCTAAGTTGCCACCACTATGGCAACTCTTATAAAGGAAGACACTGAATTGGGGATGGCTTATAGTTCAGAGGTTTAGTCCATTACTGTCATGACAGCATGCAGGCAGACACAATGCTGGAGGAGCTGAGAGTTCTACATCTTGATCCATAGGCAACAGGAAGTTAACTGTCCTGCTGGCCATAGCTCGAGCATGTGAGACTTCAAAGCCCACCTCCACAGCGACACACTTCCTCCAACAAGGCCAAAGCTCCCTACAGTGCCACTCCTTATTGGCCAAGCTCTCAAACACATGACTCTATGTGGGCCATACCTATTCCAACCACCATAAAGGGCACTGCCAAAAAAGAACTTAGTTGGAAGAGCAGGCTGTTAGCAATGTTACGTGTACGTCAGAAAATAAAATAAGCACAAGCACAAAGTCCTTATAAGCTTCAATAATCAGACCCCCTGACACTGACACTACAACCACATAAGCATGAAGTCCCTTAATGATGTCCTAATGCTGCACATATATAGCTTCACCTCATCCCTTCCGCTCCTCCCAATACTTTTTCAGCTCCTTTGATAACTGCTTTGCTGCTGAAAACAAAACAAGCCTAAAAACAGGCTTTTATGAGTTGCCATTGATTACCAGTTGAGTTCTCATCCTTGGCAACAAAAAATTAGTGCACAACTATGTGGTAAGGCAGTCTTCAACATGCACTGAATTTAAAAAGGCATGGCATAGAAGCCAGGTGTGGCGGCACACACCTTTAACCCCAGCACTTGGGAGGCAGAGGCAGGCTGATCTCTGTGAGTATGAGGCCAGCCTGGTCTACAGAGTATCAGGACAGCCAGAGGTAGAGACTGTCATAAAAAAAAAAAAAAAAAAAAAAAAAGGAGGGGGGGACATGGAAAGCTATTGACAGTGAGTTTCTTTGACAAACAAGGACAACCAAATTCAACCATGTATCATGAAAAGGCCTCTACATTTCCTATTCCCTTCCCACACTGAGTTGCAAGTTCTTGAACCATGCCTAAGAAGGTAGGATTTGAAACTAGGTGGTTCCAAGCCCGGGCTCCTCCGGGGAACTGCAGCATCACCATAGCACCTGCTGCTCCCGAGTGGCTCTGAAACACACAGCCAATGTTGAGTCACTGTTTCCTCCATTCTAAGGACAGAACAAATCAGTTCCCTTCCAGACACTGTGGGAATGCAGGGCTAAGTTCCCGCCTGAAATTGCACTTGGGAAGGACTATGGGACTGCACCAGCTCACCCTAGCCTCTTCCCCCACCTCCGAACATGGCTTCAAACCCATGCCACGTACTCCACACCAAGGGAAAAATCAGGCCTGAATTCCAATCCACTGGGGGGACTTATTTTATTTTTTAAGTTCATTTTAAAAATTCTGATTATTATTTATCAATCAGGGGGTTGCAATGCTAGGAATAGAATCCAAGGCCTTGCACATTCAAGGCAAGCTTTCTACCAGTTATGTCCCCAACTCAAACATATATAAATCTCACATCTGTCCTTCATATGTTCCACTGTTCCTACCTTGTCAACTTCCGGGATTTCAAAGCAAAGAGAAATGCCCGAGTCTTCTGGAGCTCTGAGTGCACAATCTCTGTTAACCTGTCTCTGAGATCTGCTCAGTGGTGTGGGGTTGAAACTACTTGTTCTCTAAAACAGAACAGAGGTTGAAGAGTGGCGGGCAACTTGGTGAGGACTTGAGAAGTGCCAGCTCAAAGGTGGGAAGATGCTTTTCCTGTGAGACAGTAAAGATAAGGAAGACTCCTCTCCGTGCAACATGGCCTTTTTGCACTATACTAACCACTGTTCCAGACGAAAAAATATTTTCCTTGCTTGCACTGAGAATAGTTAGGCTTACACTGACCCAAAGATGACCCTAAGACAGGATGACAGTTCTACAAGAGCATCAAGGACAGCTGAGAAAACTAGCCCTGCATGCTCAGTAGCCACACTGTACCATGCCACAAACCACGGTGGTGGCGAACTATCTGCCAAGGGCCACATGTGTATACTGCCGCTTCCCAGCCTAGTCCCTGTAGCAGAGCACCAATACACAACAAACCTGAGAGGCACATGGCTGTGTTCCAAAAAAATCCTACTCACAAACACTAGAGATCATATTAATTTTCACATCCCATGATTTTCCTTTAAAAACCTACTTAGACTTTAAGTTCATTACTTAATGAACAGGCCCTGAAAAGCAGTCACTGAGTGGCTGGACCTGGCCAGCTCCACAGCAGGCCCTTAGCAGTCATGGACAATGGCTCACATCTCTGACTTAGGAGACCTGTTTTTTTCACATTTCTCATTTAAAAATTTAGATCACACAAGCTCTGAATATTCTCACATGAAACAGTAATTTAAGGAGGAAAAAGTCCTTACCTTAAAAAAATCTGTTAACCACGTAGTTTCATCTAAAATTTACATAATTCAGAAACATGTTTGAAAAATTAGAATTTTTATTCTATGCAATAAAAACAATATGCATAGACTTGGTACATAATTTCTTAGGTTTTACTTTAGGAAAAAGAAAAAGATAATAAGAAAGATTTGTAAATTTCTTTGTTCCTACTATAAAAAAAAACTGTTATGATTATCAGCAATCACTTATGTGTACAAACATCAACCCCACACATGATTTAAGCCTAGGAATCACTTCATCTAATGAGTCTGGAAGCTTCTTTGAATATGCAGTTACATCATAGCTTTGCCATAGCCATGAAAGCAGCTGTGGCCCTGGAACACAGAGGGGCACACTTGCACGTAACCATCATCAGTGTAAAAACTTCACATACCCACAGTACTGTCATCAGTGTAAAAACTTCAAAAAGCCACATGTAACTGTTGTGAGTGTAAAAGTCACTTCACAGTCTATCTACCTTCATCAAACACAGAATGATTCATTCACCACTACATGTAGATGCATGGACAGTCTCATCTCTAGTTCTTAAGCAAAAAGCAGAACTCTGTAGAATCTTCCACTGTCGGGGCTTGAAATAAAACAGAAATGTATTCAACAGACAGAAGTCCATGGGCTACAGAAAAAGGAACTGAATATCAAATGTTAACCAGCCTTATCCTTTCTAATTTGACAACTTAAGGCATTGAGACCTAATTGGTTTCTTGTGCCTAATCACAGAGACAACTCCATCTTCTATCTTAATTCTCAGTGATGTCTGATCGTCTCACATTGCGGCGGATGAGATCACTTCGTCCAACTTCAGCCATTTGCTCTTCCCAAGACTTCATTTCATTATCGTAACGAATTCTATCATCTTTAGCAAGCTGAATGTATGCCTGAGAACAAGTATTAGAGTATTTTATTTAGAAAACAGCAATTAATTTCTGGAATGCTCCCATCAATTCTCCATGCCCCAAAGGAGAATATAGAAATAATTTTAAATAAAATGTTAGGGGAGAAAAGGTTAAGAGAGAAAATACTTAGGAAAGTGCTCTCTAAGGGTCGGTAGGTTGAAGGACTTGGAGGGGTGGGGGGAGAAGATGGAGGGGCAGGTGGGAAAAGACATGCTTTATTTACTGACACACTCATGAGAAAAAAGCCAAGTTGGCCGGAATGAAGGCAGTCTGAGTACTGCCATAGCTGGATTGCTGGACAACACTACATGAGCCAACCCTACCCTGATGGACACAGAAAGCCACACTACTTACCTGCCTTTCATCGCCAGTCAGATTTTTCCAAGCCTCATTTATAGTCTTCAGTCTTCCCTGTAAGACAATGGAAAGATACCTAAGAACACAGCAATGGAGACCATTCCCCATTCATTCCAACAAAGATCTTAGATGTCATTCAATTCAATCCAATGTCAATTGACACTCATTTCTATTGGGCTGTTACATTTCTTTTTCTTCCTTCCTTCTTCTTCTTCTTTTTTTTTTTTTTTGGTTTTTCAAGACAGGGTTTCTCTGTGTAACAGCCCTGGCTGTCCAGGACCCCAATCTGTAGACCATGCTGGCCTTAATCTCAAAGAGATCCATCCACCTGTCTTTACCTCCCAAGTGCTGGGATGAAAGGCATGTGGCACAACCTGGCTTAGATTTTATTTTTTTAATCTGTGGTTTTGGGAACATCCTGGGTGTTGATCTTCCTGCCTTAACTATCCAACTATTGGTTCTCAAAAATCACAGTGGCTAGAAAAGCAGTGGTAATTTTGAAATGCCGAAGAAAACTATTTCTAACCCATAACTATGGCCAATATAAAGCACAGGGAAAAAAAGCAGGTTTTAGATATATAAAACCTGAAATACTAATTTCCCACATATCCTTATAAAGGAAAAGCTAGAATGATTAGATCAAGAAAACAAATAAGGGCAGAGGGGCACAGGCGCAGGAGGGGCTCGGTAGGCTGGTGTCCGCTGGGCAGGAGGAAGCTGCCAACCTGGGGTAGAGCAGCTTCAAACTGAGCTGACGTCACACTAGAAGTACTCAGTGAGCACTGACAAATTGGAACTCAAAAAAAGATCTCAAACGCAAAGAAGATAGTAAATGAAGCTGGTTAATTTTAATAATATTTCCTTTGTAAATATGCTGGGAATTCAACTGCTGACAAGCCCCTCATGCATGTATGTTTGTTGTTTATGTGCACGTGTATGCACATGTATCTATGTGTCTGTGCGCCCTGTGTATGCATGTGTGTACGTGTGTGTGAGTGTAAGAAGGTGTGTGTGTGTGTGTGTGTGTGTGTGTGTGTGTGTGTGTGTGTTGTAGAGAGAGAGAGACTGTGTGTGTGTGGACATTAGAAGGCTGGGGTGCTTGCACATGTTCTCATGTGGCTCAAGCTGTCCTACAATTCTGTGATCTAGGACAGCCTTGGTCTCTCAAGGACTGGGAGCACAAACGTGAGTCACCCGTTCATCTTAGCCAGTATTTTTAAATGAGTAAAATTATAATCAAGTTATATTTCTATTACTAAGGACAGGTCCCAATCATTCAAGCTTCTAAGGTATTCTAAGGTATTTTTAGGGTATGGCCTGAATGCCAGAATGGATATATTCAAAGTTCTCACCAGGACAGTTTTAAAAACAAAAATATAAACGTACTTAAACCCAAAGTAAATCAGTAACTGAGGAAATGTTAACGATCAATAAAGTGAAATTCTATCAATCAAAAAGGTAAGCCTTCATCTCAGTATCATTGAGTCACAAAGATTAAAATCCCAAGGAGAACTTCTGCCATGGCCATGGCTGTTAACACTACCACTGACCCTTGTACTCTTGCCACTAAAGCTCGAACACAAGTATACAGTCAAGAATTCACAGTATGAATCCTAACCCTCAGGAGGCAGAGACAGGGAGATCTCTGTGAATTTGAGGCCAGCCTGGTTTACAAAGTGAGTTCCAGGCCAGCAAAGGATGCTAACAGAGAGAAACCCTATTTTGAAAAAAAAACAGAAAGGAGGGAGGAGGGAAGAGGGAGGGAAGGAGAGAGAGAGAGAGAGAGAGAGAGAGAGAGAGAGAGAGAGAGAGAGAGAGAACAAGAACTTCTGTCTTTTCCAATGCTGGGAATCAAACCCATACAGGCCCAGCTGGTCCTGCCAGTGAACTATACACTCAGTTCCAAGGATTCTTTTGGTTCAGAGACAAAATAAATTTTCATTTTCTATTTCTCTTCATCATGTGACATGCTAGACATACAACTTCCTACATGATTTTAAACTAAAACAAACCCACAAACAACCCAAAGCTCTGCTTACTGGAGCAGATCCATCTTTAGTCTCTTGGAAGCTTTCAGATACATAAATGTTGTATGCTGATCGAGGTCTTTTTGGTTTTCCAAGCAATATTAATTCCTGAATAACAAAAATAAAAGCATCAGGTACAGTCACAGTGAATCCTAATACCTAAAGAAACAATTCACTACAATGCATAACAATCCAAATGAACATTGCAATTTTGTATTCCTGAGACAAGGGCTTGCTGACTGCCACCTTGTGCCCAGCCTCTTTCCTCTGCCTTCCAAGTGCTGACATACATTGGCATCTTGTTCCATCAATAGATTTGAGGTACTGGGTTTAGGGTGTGGCTTCTTTAAAAAGAAGAGGACCACAACTCTCTTGAGTTGCAGTCTGAGCATCCTGCATGGTAGAATCTTGCTCCTCCAAACAGTGTGATTTGTATATAAAGTATGTTTGTTACATCTTAGAAATCAAAAACTTTTCTAAGCATAAAGTCTTAAAAACTGTAATATAATGGGACATTCCTCCATAATGAAAGGGGTTTCATTTACATGTTATTTTTATAGCTTCCTTGAACTGAATATAAAATTTTCTTAAAATATCTTTTTATTCAGTTTCCTCCTTTCAGGACACATAATCATACTGGCCCAATTAATACATGCCTCCCCCAACCTCATAAACACAGGACTATTTAGTAACCTTATCTCACTCCTCTTCTTAATGGCTTTAACATTTAAAATTCAAAAACTGTATTCAGTTCTTAACAGGTGTCAAGAAGGGTAACTATGGAATGGGCACACGGCATCTCTTGCACTTTGTCCCATATTTATTGTAATAGATACTGCACTCTATTTTCTGTATTTGGGGAGTAGCAGTATCTGAATCTATAAAATCCTGGGGTGGGTAAGATGGCACAGTAGATAAAGGTGTGCATTGCACAACCCTGTAAAGGTGAAAGGACATAATCAACCCCACAAAGTTGTCCTCTGACCTCTAAACCAGCATCCCTCCCCCCATTGCAGCAAGCACTCACCGGGGGAGGGGAGGCACCTGGGGGTGTTAGGAGACCAAGGGTATTATTAAATGTCTAAGATCTTACCTATGTGGGTTTTATTATAGAAACTGCAAGAGCATTCCCTAAATAAAGTTTATTATAGAAACTGTAAGAGCATTCCCTAAATAAAGAAAAATGTAGCCTGACTATGAAACAGTGCCTTTATGTAAACTAACACAAGTTAGGAAACAAAAAAATTAACTATGCAGATAGATGTTTTAATAGTTATTTCTCTGAAAGGAAATAGAATCCTACCACAAGGGAACTCCTTACTTGAATAACTGGTATTTTCCTCTGATGTGCTAATGAAGGAATTTAGAATGCTCGGCAACCTTCAAATTCACGATCCTCTACAGACTTCAAATGTGAAGTACTCTAGAAGGAAGACTCGGAGTAAAGATTCTAGCTGTTCATTGTTCGCTTGCTTCATTACTCAAGCTTCGGGTCAGTCCTACTGACAGTTGCAGCCAGGACTTCCCAAACACACTGTGTGAGATAAAATACCCTGCTTTTGTCTAACATAGTATTCTGCTATGTGACATCTACTGCCATGGAGGCAAGGGAAAACTACTACCTAGATTTTTTTGGTTACGTTGATTCTTTTCCACTGAGAAAAAAATAGTGATACTTACTTTCTTTTTTATTGATGCTTTCTTTTTTAAACGTTTTTGCCTGACTTCTTTCTCAAAAGATACCAACTGAGTTGGAGTTAACTGGTCTTTAAACTTGCTCATAGCTTCTTTGTATGCTTTCCAGTCTGCCTTAAAATCAGCTTCATACACCTATAAATTAAAAATCCAAATTTAAAAAAAAAATAAAAATCAATGAACTGGTGCTGGCAAGCTCAACACTACCATTTGCCAGGGTTGACAAGGTGATAATGTGTCTCCAAGATGTCTTTGTCACATGCTTGCAAGGACAGCAACTGACAACTCTTCCTGACCATTGTCAACCATTTACCTGTACTCCATACATCCATATCAACATCACATATGAATCAAAAGGTATAGAACATCTGTGTAGACAAGGCTGTTAAGAGAAGAAAGGAAACCAAGAAGATAAATCAGGTGATAAGGTGCTTGCCACAGCCAGTGTCTATAACCCTCATTCTGGAGAGGGGATTGGGGCAGATAGGGAGATCCCTGGAGCTTGCTGGCCAGCCAGTCTAGTTCAGTTGGTGAGCAGAGACCCCATCCAACCAAAAGTCAAAGGTATGAGCCACCTAGTCTTTGAAAAAACATGCATCTCTAACTATAAACAACTAGTCAGCAAAGCTGAAACCATAAATGCTTACTTTTTTTTCTGCATCCGGTAGTTCCCTCCATGCGGCTGCTATTTTTCTAATCAGTTCTGAAAGTTTTGCATCTACAAATTAGAACAGAATGAAAATGGATTTCTCGATTTTATTTCTTAGGGGTTAACTTCTACAAACATTTGAAAATAGTCTAGTGGCTCTAAAACCAAGCTACTTCCATACATTTCTATACCCCATGGACACAATTGTATCAGAAATGCTGGAAAACTGTTACTTGGCTTTAGAAAGTATGTTTCCACTACCAAAGGAAAGCCACTGCTAGTGTATGCACTTGGGTAATCAACTGTTTCTAGTTTCTTACTTCTGTTTCTCATTTTTCTTTTTTGGTTTTTCAAGACAGCCCTGGCTGTCCTGGAACTCACTTTGTAGACCCTGGGTGGCCTCAAACTCAGAAGAATCACTTTCCTCTGCCTCTTGAGCACTGGAACCAAAGGCATGCACCACCTTCAGTATTTCAATTGAAACACTTTGTCAAGTCTTTCAGGAATTATTGTTAATAAATCCCAAATAAGCTAGATACAATACCATCTTGCATTTCAAAAACAGAAATACCATTCTCCATTTCCTTAGTCTTAACTGGGGATACAACTGTTTTATCAACCATTTGTTACTGCCAAGTTTTACATTTTAGAAGACAGGGGTAAGGGTAGAAGCATGTCTCTTAAAAATTTACTGTCTGTCCCTTACCTACAAGAGGAGTACTTTAATTACAGCTCATACGATTTTCACAAGTGCCCTGTGAATACTCTAGAGTAAACAGGCTTTGGAAATCATAAGCAATGACCAACTTATTAATTCAACTATTATACTATATACACAAATGAAGCCCCTACAACCGTTTCTTAGGCTATATGGAAATCTTTTCTACATGCCATTTTTTTTTTTAAGAACTCAGATAATTTCCAAAGATGCTAGTGCTGATTTGTAAAGACCATTGTATTTTACAGTACACTTTCCGGTAAGTTATTTTATTGCACCTTAACAATGTCCTCTCACAGAAGCAACTGCTAAGCAAGAGGTAAATGAATTTGTTAGTGTGTCTTCTAAACCCAGGGCAAGTAGGCCTCAATTTCATCTTTTTTTTTTTTTTCTTTTTTCTTTTTCTCTAGAGTGCTCCCCACTGTACATGTTATTTTAAAAAATACTGTCCTCATTTATATTTAAAGAATTTCCATTAGTTATAAAATGTTATACACACCATCAAAGAAAATAACTGTTGCTAAATGCTCTGGCAGTGCAAATCAAGATTGCAGTTAAAAAAAAAAAAAAAAAATCACATTAGAGCATAAGCCTCAAACTTCTCACCTGGGTGTTTAGCTTTAAATCTGGGTAGCTGTTCTGTAGAAAATCGAAGGTATGAAGTCATAGGTTTCTTTGGATAATTACCCAAGTTGGATGAAAAACATTTCGGAATACAGACAAGGCTACATACAGATAAAAAGAACCGGATGTCAGAATGTCAGATATTTACCACTCCTATACACAGACCTCTGATTCTAAATACAATGTCAACCAAGGTGCTAAATATCCAACACCTTCACCAAAAAAAAAAAATGCTAATAATCTTTAAGTGATCCCCCTTTCCTCTGCTGTGCTAAGAATAAACTCATTTGTAGAAGCATGCTACAAAGTCCTCCAGAACCGGTTACTCCCCAGCCTTAGGACTTACTTTAAAACCCTACCCTAACCAAGCAAGAGGTTGCTGAAGCCTGCAAACGCGGCGCCCTGAGTGCCTAGAAGAACGGAAGAGGGGGCTGCAGGGCTAAAGTACAAGTCCTGACACCCTGGGTGACCTAGCGGAACGGAGAGGAGACTGCAGGGCTGCAACATAAATCCTGGCGATCTGGGCAGAGTAGGGGCGAGTTAACCGCGCCACAGCTCCGGGTCCCACCTCCAGGGCATGAGGAAGGCGGGAGCCCTGGGCGCCGAATGGTAGACGGTGACAGGAAGTGGGGGTCGAGTCCCAAAGACCCCTGGCGGCCCGGAGACTCGGACCGTACCAAGGCAGACGAATGATGGGCGTGCAGCGCCCGTCGCCTGCGGCCTACCTGAGCGGCGAGGGCAAGCGACCTCCGCAGCCCGCGCACATCTCGGCCCCCGAGCGCCCGAGTGCCCTCAGCGCGCCCCACATTCCCCGGAACAGCGCCATCACTCGGGCCGACGATGCGCGGGCCGGACGCGGCCCGCGGAGAGTCGTCGTCGCACACACCACCTTGCCTACACGCAGCCGAACAAACCGCGTGGGAACCCCAGGGGTTTGTTATCATGCCCGCCGCGCGCGGGGCCCTGTGGGAAGCCCGGACTTCCGGTCTGAGGCAGGAGGCGGGGCGGACGGAAGGCGGCGCGTTTCCCCCGCCTCCCCGGTGGGCGGGGCTGAGGGGCGGAGCCTGCGGCAAGACGACAAGGTCTTGTTCCGAACCGGGTGTTTCTGAGCCGCCGCGGCTGCAGGCTGCTGCCCCGCCGTGTGTTCTGCCGCGCGGCTTGCTGGCTGTTGCAGGACAGGGACCTCACCTGCCAGCTCAGGTCAGTGACGCTGGCGCTGCGGCCTGTGTCACAGTGCCTGGCCCCTGAGGTCAGAAAATAGTGGTACTGCCGATGACCGAGCTGCCTGAGAATCCCACCGTGTTTCATCTGAGCCCACAGGAGAGCGTGCAGGGGGTACTGAGGGGTGGAGGAGAGGGGAGGAGTGGTCATGGAACTTACCGCTTTGTATGCCATCTTCTCTTCCAAAATTCATATAAAGGGAGGTGCTGCAAGTCTGGCGAGCCGCGTTCAGTCCCAGGATTTACGTGATGTGAAAAAGAAACCAACTCAAGCAAGGTGTCCTTTGACCTTCACACACACCACCACACGCACAAAGTGAATGTGTCATGAAGAAGGAGGAGAAGAGGAAGAGGAAGAGGGAGGAGGATGAGGAGAACCCCAGCTTGCTGGTGCAGGCATGTAATCCCTTCACTTGGAAAGAGATGTACAAACATTCTCTGCTATATATCGAGTTCTAAACAAGCCAAGGATACATGAGACCCTGCCCCCAGAACAAACTAACCCCAACACTAATAACAAAGCAAAAATATTCTTAACATCTGAGCAGCAAATGTCAGAGCCCCAAATACTCAGTTTCCCTTTTGACAGATCATGTGGACTAATTTGTCCAGATACAGCCCTGAGATGGACTGATGTAGTACTCAATTTGTGTCCTACAAATACTAGTTGGTTTTTTTGTTTGTTTGGTTTGGTTTTTTGAGACAGGGTTTCTCTGTGTAACTGCTTTGGCTGTCCTAGAACTTACTTAGTAGACAAGGGTGACCTTGAACTCACAGAGATCTGCCTGCCTTTGCTTCGGAGCGCTGTAATTATTTTTTTATGCAATGGCATGGACAAGATTAAGAAGATCTAGAGCTATCTAAGGACTTCAAGCAGTTAAATGGGTTACTTAAGGGCTGAGAGTGTAGCTCAACTGGTAGAGTGCCTACCTGGTTTACATAAAGCCCTTGACTTAGATTCCCAGCTTCCCATAAAACAGACTCGGTGTTGTAAGGCTCTAGTCTCAGAACTTGGGAGGTTGAGTCAGAAGGGTCAGAAGTTCAAGGTTATCCTTGGCTGCATAATAAATCTCAGGCTAGCTGGGCTAGAGACCTTATCTCCAAAGTAAACTAAATAAAAATATAACCACATTGAACTTGATGGTCCATGCATTTAATCTCAGCACTCTGGAGGCAAGAGACAGATGAAGGGACTCTGTAAATTGGAGTTATAGCAAGTTCCAGGCCAGCCAGAGTTAAAATTGTGAGATGCTGCCTAACTACAACCTATTTTGTTACATACCTATAATTGTTTTGCTTTTCACAAAGAATAGCACCATCTCACTAGCGCAACACTTAGTTGAGAGAGTACTACCTTTCTGTAGCTTTGACACGCTGGGGCCTTCGTGCTGCAGAAGACAAAGCTCACTCGTTTTAAGCCACACCGCACACCATGTTTGCTTTCACACACTCTTAGGTAAGTGGGACCTTCAAACTCATCCCTGCAAACCTCTGGTCACAGCAGCAACAAGCAACTTTGTGTTTCATTTGCTCTTGGAGTGGATCCAAATGTACAAAAACTCATTTTCCCATAAATCCTGGGGCCGAAGCAGAACAGTAAGAAATTATTGCACTTTGCTGAGATGGAGGTCTGCCCAGGACATAATTCCTTCTAATCCCATATTAAGTGATTACTAAAACAATTGGCTGTTATAAGTTAAGATGATCATATCCTTGTTTTCATCACATATCAACCATCATGATGTAGTGATTTTATTGTAGGTGCATATTTACAAAGGAAACATTACTGAAATTGTCTTTGAACAAAAATGACTTCTGGTTTTCATTTACATCTACTCTAAGACACAGACAGCATGGCCTTTCCTGTTCCCCAGATTTTGCCCTCTCTGCCTATAATTGTACTGTCTGTCACAGCCTCATGGTTCCAGTATTCTATATGTAACCAAAATTTCTCCTTTCAGCTCTGGGTCCACAGACCCATTGTGTGTCATTGCCTCATGGTCTTGTAGTCTATACAGAATCCAGACCTCTCCTTTCAGACCCATTGCTTAGATGTCACTCCCTCAATGTCTCACTGACACCTACATTTTAAAATTCTATGTAGTCATAAGTCATGGTCTTTCCACTCTACCTAAATTTCCCGCTTCACTTATGCAAGTCAATAACTTCTTAAATCATTTTAGACTCTCTGCATTGACACTCCACTTAACTGCTGGTGTGGATGGATGGGATCTACCTTCTGGAATACATCTTCATTGATGTTAGGGCCTGAATTACACTGGAAAATCACTTCTCTTCAAAAGAGGGGGAAAAGGTGCACTCAAAGTCAAGAAAGGGTTGTCTTCATGGAAATAGAAAACAAAGAACAGAAAGTGAGTCCACGGGGCTATGGAGACAGCTCAATCTGGAGATGGCTCAGTAAAGAACTTACTTGTCTCACACGCATTAGGGTCTGACTTTGGGTCCCAGGCACTAGATGAAAAGGCTAGGCATAGCGGCATGCTCTTGTAATCCCAGTGCTGGGGAGGTGGAAGCAGATCCCTGGGCCTTGCTGGCCAGCCAGTCCAGCCACACTAGTAAGCTCCAAGCTCAGTGATGAGATATTGTCTCAAGAAATAAGGTGAACACTGAGGGAGAAACCCAAAATCCCCCTCTGGTTTCCATGCACACATGTGCACCTGTGCACATGTCCACGTGATGTGTACACAATTCTAGACATGTGTGAGAAGGTGTCTCTAGAAGAATTAACTGAGGCAGAGAACCTTACCCTCATGGAGAATGGCACCTTCCAAGTAGCCCAGCCAGAAAGAGATCCCAGGACAAAACAGTGCTGTCTGCCTGTTTTGACCGTATCCTAAGCAAGTGGACCATTGTGGCTGCCTTTGCCAGCATCCTTCACTAACATCAAAACACAGCATCTTGGACTAATGACCTTGGACTAATAATTATTATGGACTAATGACCAGTGGTGGATGGAAAGACAGATATATGGACAAATGGATTGGTGGGTGGCTAGCTGATGATTTGGTTAGATGGAAGATCCATGGATAGATGGATGTGAAAATAGTAACATCTGCCCAATTGTTTAAAATGAGAATTTGACCCCATGGGGAACAATGGTTTCTATTAAATGTGTCATTTTAGTAGACTGTCATGCGCTATGTGAGCTCACTGAGAATCTGTTCTAGAAGCTAGGGTTGCACATACAACCCATCCCTGTCCTTTCATACATGAAAAGACATGTCTCAAGTGTCCCCCAAAGCAGAATGTCTCCTTGGTGAGATTTCCCAGTAAAAGAACACATAGCAACACACAGAGAGCATCATTAAAATCGGGTACTTAGAACACTCAGCAAAAGCTGACTGGAAGTCGGAATCAGCTGGTGAGCTTTCACACCTCAATCTTCTGTTTCCCACTGCAGGCACTTTTGACGGGATAAACAACAGTGGCAGCTAGCTGTTCTCTTCTAG